>JAOVYU010000051.1:6890056-6909121 GCA_025674565.1 Synodontis membranacea
TATTATATTAACAATACTAGTATAATAATAATAAGAATTATTATTATTATTATTATTATTATATAAATATATAAATATTTATTTATTTATTTATTTATTCGTGGAAATTGTTTTGCACAAAACAGATTATGAACACCTTCTTCAAAAGATTCAAGTCAAGGCAACTTTATTTTTTAGAGCACATTTGACAACTTTCCCAAAGTGCTGTATAAATAAATAAAGAGAAGAAAGAAACAAATAGAGTGTAAAAAAAATAAAATAAAATCAATAAAACAGACAAAAGACCTCTATTTATAGGATGGAAATCACCACAGGAGAGGAGTTAAAACACATCCCCATCATTTGGGGATAAAGTTTAGAATCAGTCCCAAATATCTCCAAATCAGGACTCTTTAGTGCACTAAGTAGTCAACACAAAGCATCTATTGAAACTAATCAGAGTCGCATATGTAAGCAGGAGAAGGAGGAGGAGGAGGGTGGATTAGGACACGGCCCGAGTTTAAACTCGCCCTGCCTTCTTTCGCTCTCCAAGAAAGCCGGAGTAAGTCTTGAGCCTGGCTCTCCTACAGCGCGCACTGAGCTCACTGAGCACCGAGCTGGTCCGCACACACACGCCTAGTTTCGTCACCCGAGCCCCAGGAATGCCATGGCCACTCAGCCCAACCAGGACTACTTCCGCTCGGTCAGCAGCGAGTCCACTACCTACATGATGGTGCCGGCGAGCGGCCGCAGAGAGTCTCCGTCCAAGCTGTGGCTCGCCATGGTGGTGATCGTGGTGGTGGTGCTGCAGATCGCCTCCACCACCGGACTCTTCCTCTACCTAAACATGTCCCTGTCCCAGGTGAGAGCCTTGCTTTTCCCCTCCTCATGCACTCTTCAACTTTTTTTTTTTTTTTTTTTTTTTTGCAAGACTGAAAAAAGAAAAAGAAAAAAAAGAAGAAGAAAAAAGTTGTCGTGTTTTGATCAGTGTGTAACTGTGTAACAGTGTGGTACTGACATCTGAACTGTGCAAAACTCTAAACAATATATAATGATCACTGCTCTTGTTGTTGTCGTGTTTCTACAATCAGTTTACAGGTTCATCTCCAAAGTGGCAGTGTCTACTTATATATATGTTTATATTTCTGTATATTTAGCCTATGTGCCTTTATAAGCTATTTACTAACAACAACTTTTAAGTTTTTGTAAAGTGTTTATTAAGATCTGCGTAATGGAGTCTTACACTCTTGGGAAGTGTACTTAACAGAACCTTAAAGTGGTACCTTAAAGTGACCTGGACATGCCACACCTTTAATAAAAAAAAACCTATGTGTTACTATTATTATTATTATTATTAACAACAATACTATAATAATAATAATAATAATAAAAACAATAATAATTATTATTATCATTACCAATATAATAATAATAATAATTATTATTATTATTATTATTATTATTATTATCATCTAAAGTACAGATGAATATGGACCACAATTCATTTAAAAGCTTATAATGTACACTATTTGCACCTTTCTGTGTAAGATACATAGGATACTAAGAGTATAAAATGTGTACTACTGGTGTATACAGCTCAGCAACAAGGAAATGTACAGGACTGTAGGCAATAATAAACTAATAAAATATTACTATGGTTCTGCAGCTTGTATGTCTTCAAGTCACCAAATTGTTTTAGGATCCTTTTCCTGATTCGTTTAGACAGAAAAGAAAGTTTTGGTGGATCGTCTTACACGGCAACTCCTATACGACTGTTCGTAATGTAGAGATTGGTGAATGCTTTTCACACAGATACAACAGACACAAATGCTTCCTTATGCTTCCTTTTCTGTGAATCTGCCAAATAAAGGCTCCAGACAGTTGGGAGCAGAATTCCTGGAGGAAGCACTGTAAATCTGTGCACTGGATACTTTATAACCTTCGTGGAGACTCAGAATCTGTGACCGTCTTTGTCGTTTGTAGAGCACTATTTTGTGACGTGAAGCAGGAACTACGGTATTGTTTTTGTTAGCTTCGGCCCGTGGTCGTCTCGTGCTGTTTTTGATCATTGCAAAGGGACTTTTCCGCCGCTTGCCAGGAGATAGCCATAATTCTTTTTCAAAAATAGACACTGCGGTTATGGAGTACACAGCTGTAAGCAACCGAGGCTGCACCAAGGACAGTTTTGGTTTAGGTCATGAAGCGATGTGTGATGCATCACTGTTGTCCTCACTGTCACATGATGGCGATAAGCAACTTCATGACTTACCAACTTCGAGATGTTTCGATTACACAGAGCCTTCACATACATCTGGGTCCACATTTACAAGACAGAAATAAAGAGCTGAATCAGAAACAGTCACTGTAAACACTAGATAGACAGACGAGGCTCCATCATGCTCCATCGCACTTTGGTCAGACACAAAGACTGTAAATAGTAGAAGACCAAAGGGAAAAAGCTATGGAGCTGACATTGCATTGAATCAAAGCCTAACCTAGTTCTGCTACTTCCTTCTGTCCAATGCAAAGGTGTTTGCCAGAATGATTCAATCAGCTTTTGGGTACGTCATGGCGCTGAACCCGAACCCGTGACTAAGCCTGTTTGCCACTGAGTGTGACTGGTGTGCCCACTTCCTCATGTTGTTGTTTTTTTTTTGCAAGTCAGCACCCACTGGATGCTTCCGTCACGCCGCCTCACTCCACTCCAGATGCTCTCGGAGAGAGAGAACTTCACCAGCAGTGAAAAAAGAAGTTGGTGTAAAATGATATTCAGCCAGCAGTGTTTAGCCTTTTCCCCCCAATTCGGTCAAACCCTTCTGTTCCTATTGCCAAAATCCACACACAAAAAAAAAAAAAAAAAAAAAAAGCATACTCACTCACACCTTCCTATGTCTGCCTATTTAATGATCTTTCGTTCTTTTTCTCCTTCACTCTTCTCTGTCAGTCTGATCTTTTGGGCTTTATGCAGAACAGTCGTTACGCAGCTAAAATTGGCTGCCTTTCTTTGTGGATTCATGTTACGCCAAGTTAGCTAGCCCCAAGCAGGACTTGGATAGTTCCCAGCAAGACACAAGATTGCATCTACGCTGTTTCACAGAGTTTAAAACAAAACACAGCGCTGGTGCCCACACGAAAGCAGGAATATTTTTCATGCAGACTTGAAGCTGTTCAAGGAATTTCGTTCAGTCTTCATTACTCCAAGTGTACAGCTCTTCGAAGCACATAGAAGTTTTTTTGGCCCTTTAATTAACACCAGCTATTATTTTACTCCTGTGCAGCGTCAGTGTCAGGTACAGTTTTATCTAAATGATTTTTTTTATTCATGTTTACTTAAGCGCAAAGTAATCAGTTAAATTACTTAAAAAGAATTGATGCAATCATGCACCTGAAAGCACAAACAAGCCCACACACACACACACACACACTCACATATACGCGTTTGTATGGTCACTCCACTGACATAATTATTAATGTGTCTAATTAATAATTAATGCTATGCC
Source organism: Synodontis membranacea (assembly GCA_025674565.1). Lineage (NCBI taxonomy): Eukaryota > Metazoa > Chordata > Actinopteri > Siluriformes > Mochokidae > Synodontis > Synodontis membranacea. The sequence continues at coordinate 6,893,536 of JAOVYU010000051.1, forward strand.
AAACCCTAACCCTAACATTCACCTCAGTAACCAAAAGGAAACCTCAGTGCTATTTTAGGGACTTTTTTTTTTTCTTTTTTCATTCCTCATGTGGACCAGCTGCAACCTAATGACGGGTCTTTAGAGCTAATGTAAATATGCCGCGCTCGCACACGGCGTAGCAGCCAGATGGGATGTCCTACCGGCACTGTTGTCCTAAAAGCATGTAAACATCGCCGCTCAGACTCACATTATCACAACCCTTAAGAACAATATTGGCAAAATAAAAAAGGCCCAGCCGTCAACTGGACCTCCGTTTTACTCCAGCGCTACACGAAGAGATAGACGCTATCTCTGTATTAGGGCCCATCAGGGAGGCACGTCCCGCACAGCAGGTTGTTCTCGCTTCTCAAGGCCCTCACTTGTGCTGGAAATAATACTTCAGGAAGCGAGACTACATTTTACCATCATATCGTGCATATTTTCCCTTTCGAATGTGCGCAGAGACGATGGAGGCAGGAAATCTGGACAGGCTGCATTCTTCCAGACCCAACAAGCAACACAGTGAGATTTAAGCGTGTTTGTTACACAGTCCAAGAGCTGGCTGTGCCTGGACTGATTTTTATATAAATTAAAAAAACGAGGGGAATTACCGCCTCTTCTGAGCGCCCCACTGCCTCAATAGGAACTTTTTTTTGGTGGTTTTGGCTGCAGGATATCGGGCCTAATTCCACTGCCAGGCCCACAGTTAGTATGCTTCAAGCACACTCCGTGACGAACCCGAGCTGAAGACAAACAGAACCGAATTGAGATGCGACAGGATCGAGAGCCATTCCACTGACCGCAATCTCTTTGAAAACGCCTTACAACGACGTCTCAAAGGGGGCCCATCTCCGCCGGCCATTTAAGAGATTTATGAGCTAACGAGAATGGGGGGGGGGGGGGGGTAAAAGGAGAAAGGAGATTACGTGTAAAAGAACGGTTTCCTGTAGCAACATGTGGGCAATTTGTTTTGTCATCATCTTTCTGTCTCGTGTGATTGCCTCTGTGTTTGTGCGCTCCGGCGTGAGTTCTGGCGTTCTGCGGCGGCCGAGGTGGCACTTTAAATTTCAGCCGACGATTTACAGGGAAGCAAAACTTAAACTTTCACTACACCTCTGAGGCTTATCAGCAGGCACTCCTTGTTGTGCAGTGATTTCTGAGAAACGCAAAGGAAGAAAGGAGAAAAAAAACAAAACAAACAATCTCCACCCGGAAAGGCTTTGTGGTTTTATTATTACACGGAAACCCTGAACCGCGAGTTATAAAAATAAAAATAAAAAAAAAACGTTGAAGTGCTACGCCGATATTCTGATTTAACGTCTGGCAATTTCAGCGTAACTTGTTAGTTCGACCTATTTCTACATCGCTAACACTTAGTAGGTTCACAGTAGGTGAATTCTCTATTAATAAACGTATATTCGTATATATTCCAACTAAGTGGCGTCTGGCTTGCTCACTACCTGGGACACAATGTAGTGAATAAGATTTCTGAGCTAAGAGTCAATCATTTATTCTGACTGATAGATTGCAGGGTGTTTTATAATGTCCAAGTCAAAGTAATAACATAATATGTCGAAAGAAATTATTGAGATGACAGGTTACGTAGAAACAACAGCGTTAAAAATAGCACTTCTTTAGAACTTGCAGTTCAAAGCTTCTGAAGCATTAGGCTCGATTTGAATGACAACAATTAGAATCTCTGATCTCTTTGTAGGATAGAATTACATGTTTTGTAATGGAAGGGTAGTTATTATCCTTTATGGGGATAATAAAAAGATTGAACTATTAACATTTATTTAGTTTTGCGCTTAGTAGAAGAAAGGGCTTCTAAAATTCTTTTTTCCTCTTCGGTACATAACCAGGGTTATGAATAGGCAAATATTTAAATATTAAAAAAAAAAAATGGATTGACTCCAGAGTGCATTTGTCCTGCCTGCCCAGACAACCTGCTCACCCTCAGGCTGAGATTCCCAAGCAGACGAGCCGGAACAGAGAGGAGAGCAAAAACGTTTCCTCAAGAAACCCTGATGAGTCCTACTGTTTCCTTCTGAGATCACGGGGGCGTTAGGAAAAAAAAAACAGAAATAAATAAATAAATAAATCATACATTGACAAAGAGATACCGGGCAAGGATGAAGGATGACTGAGAAGGAAGGACTCCATTTGAGAGAGAGAGAGAGAGAGAGAGAGAGAGAGAGAGAGAGAGAGAGAGAGATTCTGTCATGGCTTTAAGTTACACGACTGGTCTCTCTTCTTAATCCTTCCCCCAAAAAAAGTAGCGATTTGTTGAGTGAAGCATAAGGTTCACCAGTTGCAGGTCTACTCCACTCTTCCTCCGGCTCCAGAAACCAGGAGTAACACTAGAGCATTGTTCCTCATTTCCTGCTACTCTCCCTGGGATCAGAAAGCCTCACTAACCCTTTCTGGACCCCACACTTGCATCCCTACAACCAGCAGGTTACTACCGTTGATCTTTATAGCACTCTGCTGTATATTTTACTACCCAATGCATGTTATACATCATATGCGGTTATGGAGCCTGCTGTACAGTTTCTATAAGGAAGCATGGCTAGCTGTGGAGTTGTGATGTAACAGCTTGTTTTGCAACACCTTAACGCGCGAGCACGCCGGGATCGCTGACACACAATAACAAACCACACCTTTGACCTGTAGCGCTGTCAGGTACGAGTGTACAAATATAAATCCAGCCCTTCAAAACTATTGTTGTCCTGCTACTACTTGTAGAATTTCTTCATTTTTTTTTTTTTTTCCTGCTGCAACATCAAGCATGCATGAACTTGTACAAGAGAGGGTGTATTTGTCAAGTAGACAGTAAAATATTAAAGTGGCTCCAGCAGTTTGGCATGAAGCAGGAAAAACGTTAACGGTTCTACCAAAAATCCACAAATCATAACTGTACCCATTACAAGAAAACCACAAAGCTGTACTCGGGTCATTTTTTTCTTAAGGACGTCAGTGGGCTGTGCATGTCACGGACACCATTTATAATCTATACAAGTAAGTGAAAAGCTGGTAAAACGAAAAGAAAGAGAAGAGATTGATTTCCTGTAAAGCATTGAGGTTGCCTTGCACAGAGCAAAGCAAAGCAAAGCAAAGTTTGTTTTTAATTTATGGTCCGTTCTCCTCCCAAGTCCCAGCCCTAAAAATCATGACATGACCCATAAAACTGGCCTCGGATCAGACCTGCCCTACATGTTGCAGCCTCATTAGCTGCCCGATTCACACTGCCTGATTTGTGTACCATCATTGGCTCTGGAAAAAAAAAAAAAAAAAAAAAAAAAAAGACCCCTTCACCCTGCACGCCCTCTCCGTCATGCTCTGGAGGCAACTGCTAAAGAATCATTAAGAGCAAACGCCAACCGTGACGCTGAGCAATTTCTGATTCTAGGCTTCAAATTGCACGCAGACCTCCTTCCTAGATCATTCGCAAAGATTTGTGAATGTGGCTAAAGAGAAAGGCAGAGAAGAGACAGAGAGAAAGGACTCGTCTCCGAGCAAGGTCATGTAAACTTCCCCCTCAAGGATGTAACATCTCTTCAGCTGGCTCACAGGCGTCGAGCTGAACTTGATTCGCCCTAGCGCGTCCTTATGCACTTCTCACAGGAAAGGTCAATAATTGTGTTCAAACTGGCCACGAATCGTGTCCTGGGTTTCAGACTGTTCCCTTGTTAACCCTCCCCCCGGGTCTCGTTCGGATCGTTCTTTGTTTGCAGTTCAGAATTTATTGGGTTAGATTCAGTGACAGCGGAGAACAAAGCAATCCGAGTCGGTCCATTATAGTTGTCCTTTGCCAAGCACACACTGTAACACGGATTTCTCTTGGTGCGCGTCTCTATAAATCTGAATTAAACGGATGAATAGGGGCAAATGAAATATATAAAAATGAGAAGACAATAAAAGATGAAAAAGATGTCGAGTGCACGGCGTTAATAGGGCTGGCGAATAAAAAAAAAAAGTCAAATCTGTCTAAACAATAAAACGTCTATAAAGATCAGTGCATTGGAGAGCGAAGAGCCAAGGGGTTAAAAAAAATGGATGTTGGTGTGAGCTGAATGTTGCTGGCACATTTTGTATTTTCATTATCCAAGTAATCAGTACAGCTAACTGAAAAAACTGGTATCAGCAAAAAAAAAAAAAAAAAAAAAAGGGTGATCATTGAATCCTTCCTGTGATTGGCATGTTGGCAGGTGAAGAGCCAAGGAGTAACAGAAGAGCTGCGATGCCTGGGACTTCTGAACGCTCTGGATAAAAACCGGGATATTCCCGACGACCTGGCTCAGCTCTTAGGGGAATCCTGCATCAAACTGGCTGAAGGCATCAAGGCCTACATCTCTAAGGTGAGTCTACATCTGGAAACCGCTTAAGAAGCGCGAGAGTTTGATTACGCTACCCGCGAAAGCCGATGCGTGCTGCCGCCAAGCCTGTTTATCGACAGGCGGAGCATTTTGCTGACTCCGACACCGTTCAGATCAGCACTTTTTAAATAATATGTTTCACTCTCGTGTTTGGGCTCAGTGGCAAAAACCAGTAGGCGGTTTCTAGTTGAGCTCTTCATTACTGTTACCATAAATGTGTCAAAGCAAGTCAGTCATTTCTTAGTGCACAAAATGTGGATGCATGAGTCATTAATTGCTTTAAGGCATTTCATGGTTGTGACTGAATTTCGCAGCATTATGCCAAGTGAGTCACCAGTATGCCCTATTCATGAACTACTTCACTATAAGTCCCGGCTCGGAGGGAACTGCTTGGATTTCCACTGGAACATCTGGTTGAGCATGTGCTCGGTTACTTCATGTCCTATCCTGTAAATGGACACCGTGCAAGTGTTTATCATTTAGCATCAAAACGTGCATGTTGCGTGTGTAAAAGTGGTGCATTTCTCCACCTTAACCAGCAAATGTATCGGAACTGAATCGATGAATTTTGTTTACTCTAGCCCAGCACCTCCATTTCTCCACACTTTACAGACTTTATGACGCATGTCACCCCCCCGCGCTCCGTCAAATCTTTTGCTACTAATTGAGTGAGGCTGCAAACAATTTATTGGTGCTGGGAGACTGAGGCATTTGGCACTTAATTCAAAACACATGTGCCATTTTCACAGAGATGTGGATGCAATTATGGCTCCCGAAAGAATACCCAGATAGACTAAGGGGTCAGCCACTGGGTTCGAAAAAAAAGAGAGAGAAAAAAAAAAAGAAGAACTCATCAGGACACATATATGTCCTTGACGCAAGATCAAAGAAAGATGCGCGACGTTATATACTGTATGGATGCACGTTACAGTGTTTGCATTCGTGTGCGTACACAAAGTTCGCAAGTGAGATGTGGGCTTAGATAGAGAAAGAAAGAAACAGGTCTAGCAAGCAGTAGGAATCAGAGAGAGGGAGGAGAAGGAAACAGAGAAAGAGAAGCAAAACAAATGAGCAGGAGAGAAAACAACTCAGGCAGTGAAAGACAGAGGAATGTTTATTAAGTGTAGACATTCAGAATGTTGAGAATGCCAGCACACGTGGTAGTTATTACTAATGGATTGAAACAAGAAAAAAAAAAAAAAGTTGCAAGGCTGCAATCATTGTGCTCGACTTTGACGGAAATTCGAGCACAACTCCATTACAGAGACGAATGGCTTTCCTGTTTAATCCTGCACGGGCATGGACGGATATTCTCTTGTAGAAATGTGCAGTTGTGAACGCATTAGAAAGCACCAGGACGAGACACGTGATATTATCAGCCTTCCCGTGCCAGTTAATATCATGAACGCCGACCCTACCTGAGTGAGTGGCAATGGAGGAGGAGCTGACAAAGCCCTCTGAAAATCCCTAAATCCAGGCTCCATTTCCACATTTGTTGCTCAATGGGACTTTTTGTGCCGTCATCCTGCTCCCACATCCATCTTTGATTCTGTCTGTTGACTCATTAAATCATAGAGGAAGCATTCCTTCTTCAAGCTCGAGAACGACTTTTCCACCATCCCGGAGGAAGAAAATACTAACAATTCCATTCCGTCTGAACAATGTTAGAAGGAATGTTCAAATGCCAGAGCAAAATCCTATTAAGTAAAATCTAATTCAGGGGGGAAAAAAATACAAACTCTATAGAAAGGAACAAAATGAATACTACTTAGAAAAGAACCAAAATAGGAAAGTTTGGAAAACTTTTATTTATTTTTTTTTTTTGCCAGACTTTATCTAAAGATGGCAGAAGGGGGTTCAAACATTTGAACTACTGTAATTGACTTATTTTTATACACTACGTAATCATTTGTGTTATTTGTGATTATGAAAGAACATCTGTAAAACGTAACACACAAAAAAAGCCTCTGCGGATAAAGAGGTTCGTTTATCTTTTGGGGGGGGGTATACAAACTTTTGCACCCTGCTGTATGCGTTACAGCTGGATGTCTGATCTTCTTTACAGAAGATGAAACACAGAGGTTTCTGAGATATAGAATGTGCGTTGGGACTGTGAGCGAGAGACGTTGGGGGGGAAAGAAAAGAAGGGACCCAAAAAAAAAAAAAAAAAAAGTTAGAAAGAAACGCAAAAAGCCAGGGAGGGAAAAAAAAAAAAGAGAAGTTAATAAGGTGATGGAGCCGGGGCCGGCTGGCGCTCTCGTGTTGCTTTGCTGTGGAGTACGCGAGGGCTCGTCTCCTGCCAAAAATGTTCTCGAAGTGCTCGAAGCTGGTTCTACTTAGAGTCAGATTTCACTAACCCGCCACAGCGACCTTCTGAGCGAGAGAGGCAGAGCGAGAGAGCGAGATTTAAAGGCAGCTTTAAAATGTTTGGAAGCCGCCATGACAGTTTTGTGTACTGCCAACAAGTGAAGGCAAACTGTCATGCGTTTAACACTCGCATTAAGTGTTGAAAAGTCAAGTAGAGGTGGACGGTGTGTGTGTGTGTGTGTGTGCAGGGAAGGAGCGAGTACAGACGAGACAAGGGGTGTGCTTTCGAACGAGATTGAGAAGTCTGAAAAAGTGTTTATCGGAGCAACAACGAGGGCTCTGCTCAAGTGTAACAGAGCGGGACGCCGTTTTGGGTCAGCTTCATCAACGCAGCCATGAATGCCAAACTGCACTGACCCCCCAAAAAAAAAAACACACAACAGAAACACACTATGTGTGAACACACTTGTACAAGTGCATGAGAAACGACATTTTTTTTTCTCTCTATATGTGCTGTCATTCGTCTAATCAATAGAGTTATCAGTCTCAAATCTGTCTGTGCATTCCACAGTGCAAAGTCTGGCTGTTGGAGATTTATGGTTAACTCGGTCACTCTCTTCCTGAAGCACAGCCACAGTTACTTATTAATGCCTCTCCTTAAGAATGCACAGTGGAGAAAGCTTTATCTGGAAAATAAAATGGACTCCAAACTCCAATCTCATGCTGATATTAAGGAATTAGATTATCTGCTTTGCAGAGGCTAAATAGTTTTCTCCAGTATCTGTTTGTCTGTGTGTGTGCGTGTGTGTGTGTTTGTGTGTGTGTGTTTGTGTGTGTGTGTATGTGTGTTTGGAGAAATACTCCCCAGCTCCTCCCCAGCACCTCTGTCCATCTCTCTCACTCTGCGGTCAAAGGTTCCACGCCGAGTTTGTTTATTGTTATCTTTGAGGCGCATTTACGGTTCCGATTCCTGACCTCGTCCATCAAGAAGTTTGCAAAACAGCTGTTTTCTCTGCACACCAATTATCCCCATTTCCTGTCTTAACCTCTTATAAGTCCTGTGAGTATAAACTCAGGCATTACAGATTTCAAAGGCTTTACTGCCCCCGGCATCTGACACAATTAATGTTCTTTTATGGATCGAATAATTATGGAGAATAGCAGGCATGGGCTAACCTATATTCAGTTGGTGATCATCACAGAATAAAGCCTGGGACAGAACACAAGGGTGTCTTCGTGCCCTAGAAGAGTTGATTTTGTTCACATTAACCCTCTTATTACACGGCTGCTTAGCAACAATGCCATTCTTTCGACACTGAATAGTTTAGCGCAGATTCCCTTCTAAGATAGTCCACCATGACCACATAGCCATGCAGTTGACTTGCCTATTTAGCGTCTCCATTTATGGCAAAGTGAAACAAGAAGAATTGAAATTCTTTCGAGATGTTGATCTTAAAGGACTATGTTGAGTGAGGCGAGAGTCATGGACATCAGCATCTTTTATTTCAGAAAGAGCAAATCTCCAGCCGCCAAGGAAATCAGAATCCAGTATTCCCACAGAGTTATGCTAATAATAATTAAGTAAGGAAACTAGAAGGAGCACAACACTGACCAAAAAACGAAGACCCTTGATTCACGCCCCTCCCACACACCAAAACAAGTGCCCTAAATTGGCGTTTGGACTAAATGTGTTAAAGTGATTATTTTAACGACTCGCGTGGATCAGCGTTAATATCAAAAAGAATTCTGATTCACCCAGTTTCACTTTACCTGTGATGTGATCTTAGAGTCAGTCTCACCTAATAAATCACACTAAAATAAGCCCCAAATGTTTGTAGATAACGAACCATCACGTGCATATTTGGTTCTTCGCCAAACTGTTGGCAAAAGGTTGGAAGAGCGTAATTTTTTAGGATGTGATTGTGTACCGTTACACTGTCCCATGCCTGGAACTGCAGGGTCCGAACCCATTCCAGCATAACGATGGCTCCGTGCTCAAAGCGAGCTCAATGAAGACATGGTTTGTCGAGTGATCTGTACAGAGCTCTGACCTCAACCCCGCTGAACAGCTTTGAGCTGAACCGGATTGCTGACTACATGCCAGACCTCCTTGCATCTCCTCCTTAGCTTTTCTGGCTGAACAGACACAAATCCCCACAGCCACGTTCCAAAATCTAAGTGGAAAGCCTTCCCAGAAGAGTGGAGGTTATTTTAAGAGCAAAGGGGGGACTAAGGGGGACTAATTCTGTAATGGGATGTTTAAAAAGCACATACTCACTATCATTTGATTTGTCATTTGATTGGGATTTGCTTAATCTAATCAGGTCTAAGTCTCTAACTTGAGACTTAGACCTGAATTCGGACCACAGACCGTGGACTGGGCACCCCATCCTCGACGCTCTACTCAGACTCATTTATTAGTGAACTGACACTTGACTTAAGACTCGGGTCCTGACTCACTTCTAAATGACTTGGCACTTGATCAAGACTCACTTATTCTGACATGAAACTCAACCCAGATTTAGATATATGACTTGAGTCACATTAGATCAAACACACTTACTAGGATTGATCATTATTTGTTTCTTTAAAAAAAAAAAAAAAAAAATGCACCGCTACAGTCTATGCAATTTATTATTCCCATCCCAGAAGCCTCATTCTGGACTTGATCTGGACTTGATTTGATGTGAGTAACATCTTTAGGGATTCAGGACTTGCCTGGGAGGAAAGGCTGAGATCACTTAGACTCAACACAGACAAGGGTAAGCGACTCGTTTACAACACTGACATGTGACGGCGCTGCATCTAAATCTTTGCCGTTGCAGGACGGACAGCTTTGCATGTATGCTCGACTCAGTGCTTCCAGTACGCATGCAGTGTCTTCCAATATAAAATAGTCTTAATCGGTGTCATGTGTGAAGCAATGGTGGTGGATTTCGTGTCAAGTCGATGGAGAGGAACTCCAGAGGCGAGTGTGCCCCGGTCCACCGTCTCTCATGCTGTCATGGGGAGATTATGTCATTTTGGTGTATGCGTAGGCGCTTCTATGTCTGATGAATAGCGAGACAGTTTTGCGCCAACATCAACAGAGTCTCCATAGTGCACTCACACAGAAGGCTAGACGGAGAAAAGGAAGAAAAGCCTGAGAGAGGGGGGGGGGTGAGTTCTGCATCTGCAGGAGAGAACAGAAACAGACCATAAATAGAGACTGATAATAAACTTTAGTTAAGGAGAAAATGATTGCTTTGCATTTTAGCGGGCATGTGCTTGTTAGGAACAGCATCAATATTTTACGTTTCTGGTAATAATAATAAAATAAAAAAAAAACAGGCACAATGTTGGTCACTGTATCAGACCAATACACTGTGTAGAGAGAATGAAGAATCCAACATGAAGGAGTTGCTTCACCGAGCGTTAACATGCTACTTAGTAATTCCTTGAAATCCGATATGTGCAGAAGACATTCTTTAGCCCTTGAGTAGAGCTGTGTTGATTTTCTTGTCGCTATTTTATGTGCCGAAACTTCACACTTGATACCAGTACGAAGACTGATGTGCGTTTCATAGGCATGTGTCTCTCAGCAGCATGCTTGGCGTTAAGGTCAGAGTCTTCCCACTTCCAAACTTTTACTTTCAGACACCTGCAAGACATTAAACACGCGTGCCTTTTTTCTTTTTCTTTTTTTTTTTTTTTTGCATTCTGCTACAGTTGCGCTCGTGTCCGAAAGTGGACATAATTATGTGTAGCGTAAACATTTCCATTTAGCTACGCACTCAAAAAGTCATTAGGCGTGTGATTAGTTTAATCGGATGTTTCCATATGGGGTTAAAACATAATGAAGTCATAGGTTGGGACTGGCCTTGAGGCATTAGAACACAAGCCCATTATGCTGAAAAAGTTGCTGGTTCAAATCTTGGTCAGCCTGACAGGGACAAATGAACTGGATACCGAAGGGTGACTGGTATAAAATATGACTGTCACAGGTTACTGCAAATTTCAGCCCCCCGAGCAAGACAGCCCCCCCACATAAAAACACTAATTCCAGCCTTCATGATCTACCTCGGGCCCCAATTTCGCCTGCACAGCTGGCGAGCTCCACTTAAAAGCAGCGTTCCCAAATTGTGTACGTGTAGCTGGAACAAAGAATCTTAATTTCTATTGTATAATAAACTCGAAAATACAGCTGTAATGTTGGCAAGCCTGAGATAAACCAAAACTGCACACAGTAACAGCGAATGCGTGAGAGACATAAGACAGAAGGTGGAGGGAGGGGAGAGAGAAGAGAGGCTCAGCAAACTGAAACATACTGTGTTAGGTTGCATGGGGCTGCCTGCCAGGACAGAGACACAAAGAAAGCAGATAAAATATCCTCCGATGTATAAGACGGACAAGCAATGTTGATGAGTCATGGCATGTTCGCGGAGTTTCCTGCACTGACGGGATGTGTCTTGTCTGTCACAGGTAACAGAAAACATCATCTCCAGACAGACCTTACAAGGTGAGCATCAAATTATTGTATAGGATTATGTTCATTCAGTCATGTTCAAACTGATGAATGATTCACTTCCCGGCTTCCCTGTGGGCTTTGGTTTGTCGGTCCTGCACTGATTTTGTTCTCTCCTACTACAGAAGCGAGAACCATACCACACACTTACAACACTACAGGGGTAAAGTTTGTGACACAGAGGCCTTCAGCCCACCTTACGCTCAGCGGCCTACAAGGTGAGCCATGTCTACATGTACATCATTTGGTAGACGCCCTTATCCAGAGCGACTTACGCGTACTGTACTGTATATCACATTACCTAGATCACGTCTGCCTTTGTTAACACTTAATAAAGCATTGTATCAGGGTCGGTAAAGGCAATTGTTTTCTACTTCTAATTCTCCATTTGTGTATGAGAGTAAATAAAATGCACAAATACACTAGGCAAACGCGTAATGGAGTAGATGTACACTTATAATTTGAAGTACTTTCAGACAACGTCTTATTTGTCAATACTGAAACATGGCAGAAAATGGCAATTAAACAGAGATTCATTTCTCATTAACTGAAATAAAAAGAATTTGTTATTTTTTTGGGGGGGGGGGTATTAGGCTTCATTTAATGCAAGTAAATTTCCTTTTCTTAATCAGGAATGATGTTTTCACAGGTGCGTTCAACTTTAACAAACTTTTCTTTGAATTTTTAAACATGAACATTTTTGAGTAAACATTAAAAAAATCCCCCCCCCCATCCCGACACCCTTAGTCCTCTAGGCTACTAATAACACCCACGGTATCATTTCAACGTTTAAATACCTAACGCGTTAGCCGTATGCGATGTATGCGAGTTAGCCTAAACCAGGGGTCGGCAACCTTTTTGACATGGAGTGCCAATTAGATATTTTCTTGTTAGTTAGTGTGCCATGTTAACGACGACGACGGGGGTGGAGTTAACATGGGGTATTTAGCAAGCGGGGGGAAGGGGTGGAAGCGTATTGTGCGGCCGGGGGAAGGGAGGGGCTAGGGCATCTTTAGTGAGCAAGGGGCTGCGCTCCATCGTGCTGATCCCGCGTTGCGGCATGTGACGTCACGAAAAGTCCATCAGCGTGCCACCAGAAATTCCTCCGCATGCCACTTGTTGTACGCGTGCCTCGGGTTGCCGACCCCTGGCCTAAACTAACGACCACAGAGAGCAACACGATCGCTTAGCTGACGTTAGGGATTAATAATGATAGCAAACAGAAAAGAAGCTTTCGGGAAAAAAAAGCATCAATGTACCTGACAGTTAGACAAGTTGATCAGTTGAATTATTGTAAGAAGATCAAATAAAATCGAGCACTTGCGTATTTGTCCTCGGATAAATCTGGACACACGTCTCCTTTAGTCAAGGAGAAGTGTCTCCTCAGACCGCTTGAGTGCGTTCGCGAACATTCGCATTGAACCCAAAGCAAGCGAAAAACTGTCTGAAAATGTTCACAATCGTTTGCCTTTGTTTTCTAATTTGAATACACTTCTGATATAGATTCATTCAGCGCTTTTTTTTTTTTTGTGGAATAGCATGCACCCTGTTGTCGGAGTAGGAAGGGATGGCATGCTCTCTCTTCCCTATAGAAGCACTGACCAATCACGCGCATCTAGGAGCTCATGTATGCGGAAGAGGGTAGATAGCTCTTTCCCCTTCACATGTTAGCCTTCACCCTCCCTAGTGGAAGCTTTGGCATGAGGGGGAAAAGTTGAATGGTGGGTGGAATTTGGCAGGGGACCAAATTGGGAAGAAAAACGGGTTTAAAAACTGCATCTGTTTTGATTGTTACCTTAACATAAAGCAACCTATCCGATTTCAGATGCATCTAATATATTTAAATGTTCACTCTTGTTTTTGCTTGGCCTGTATTTCCTTTTTCTTCCTATTATGTGTAGTATTATCCAGTATTCCTCTATTCAGACACGTCTTTTGTCTTAGAGAAATTTGCTTCTGTTTAAGTGGCTGTGGAAGGCTTTCTCGGTGAAAAAAAAGAATACAGGTCATCATATTTACAATGCACTCTGGTTTACACAGAACTAACTGACAACTGAATGTCATTTCTGGAAACAAGCATTCAGTACTGAGAAGGCTTGGGTTTGGTTTCTGACAATTCAAGGAAATGTAGCACTTATCATATGATTTGTCCACATTATAAAATTAGCAACCTTTTTGCATACATTTGGGGTTTTTTTTTTGTTTTGTTTTTTTTGCACGAGGACAAAATGAAGTAGTTTTTTGCTAGTAAAGCATTTTTAAAATCACATACAGATTTTTGGAATCGGAAGGTTTTATTCTGAAATCTTCACGGACCTACTCCCTCAACGCGATCCAGACCGAAAAGTGCGCCAAAAGTGAGGAGGGTTTTTGTGCACAAGTTTTTCAAGAATTTCATGAAAAGAATTTCATTTCAGCAGTGTTTTAAGAGGCCACTTAAGGGGGGGGGGGGGGAAACTCATTTCTGAATTCACTGTTTAAAATCTTTCGATTGCGTCTGCGCATACCAAATTTTCTACGTTTATGAATATGTTTTATTACTTCATATATCAATTCCAAAAGCCTGGTCCTCACCGAGTTTATGTAAACCAGCTGATCTTTGTTAGCCAGCAGTGCAACACGCATATGCTAGGCAAGCCAAAAGTGGCTGTGTTTCTACACCATGAGTCACAAGCGTGATAATTAAACTGCGACGCTGGAGTTTCACTTCCTCAAGTTTTTTTTTTTCCTGTCCGATTGCAAAGATATGCACTGATTTCGCTCCAGAAATGTCGACAGGCAGTAAGAGGCTCTCCTATAACATGTATGTCAGTAATAACATTTACGGGCATGCATTAAATCCAAAACATTAAAAATGCCACAACTCTGCAAATGTTTATATCACGGAGTTGGCGATGAAAGCAAACCGCTAATGTAGACATCTGCTGCTCATCTGCGGACTTCTTTCTGCTTCTCAGGCAGCCCGAAGTTGCGAACGCTTTGAATCTTGGCACATAAGTCACGGACTTGGTCGCGCGTGATCTATTGATCTTTATTGAGGAATGCTGCTTGTGTTTTGTTTGGATAACCTCCCACAGTGATTCCTACGTACACACAAACTCCTCTCCTCAGTCCGTTCTCCTCACTCCTTTCTGCCCTCCTCTTCTGCTTTGTGTCAGCTTCAGATCCATACCTTCCTCTAAGCACTAATCCTCTATATTCATCACTCTGCTTTTTTCAGCTTTATCCTGTCCTCCTTACATCCCAGCGTTTGTTTTTCTTCAGTCTCTCTCTCTCTCTGTTACACTATAATATGATGATGTAAGAACTACAGCACTTAGTCAGAAGTTGGATTTGCGAATCACAAGTGCACTAGTTTTAATATGTTATTGTTTCCATAGTAACGGGCGTCTTGTATGACAGATGATACATAAACAGATGTAACTGCTGATATGGCGAAGTTTGGCATGTAACTATATGAACATTTTGTCCAGGCTTATGTCAGGCATCATAAGGTGTTCCGTGTCCTGTCCTGTGAATATTAGACTTATAATAGAGTGTTACCAACTGTTTCTCTATTTTAGCATAAAAACAATATTGTATTTTTTTAATTTTTTTGTTATTAATATGACATAATTTGTTATTTTTATTATACTGAGGCTCTGCTGTTTTATCCGTGCCTTATTCCAATTTTAAACTAAGCAAATCTAACACATTTTCACACCACCTGCATTCTACACATGCTCTGAACCTCTATGCTTTTACCTGAACATATCTCTCTCTCTCTCTCTCCCAGGCGCCACCCCTCAGTATCCGAGTCCGCAGGCGGACCTGCACCAGTCATGCCGCCACCCCGTGCGCTCCTGGGCCAATCAGAGCTTCGGCGCCCACCTGCACAACATGACACTGGCCAACGGGCGTCTCCGTGTGCCTCAGGACGGCCGCTACTACCTGTACGCGCAGGTCTACTTCCGCTACCCGTCTCCCAGCGAAGGCGAGCAGAAGGGCACCAGCCACCAGCTGGTTCAGTGCGTCTACAAGAAAACGTCCTACTTGAGACCCATCCAGCTGCTGAAGGGTGTAGGTACCAAGTGCTGGGCACCTGACGCTGAATACGCCCTGCACTCCGTCTACCAGGGAGGTCTGTTCGAGCTGCGCGCAGGCGACGAGGTGTTTGTGTCCGTCTCCTCCCCCACAATGGTGCATGCTGAGGACTCCTCCAGCTACTTCGGAGCTTTCCGGCTGGACCTGTGAGAGCGAATCAGAGAATCAGAGAAACTGCGCCATGGTTACATTACCTAAGAGGCACTGGGAGGATTTTGTTGTCTCTGTGTGGTCCCAGGAGACAGCTCAGACATTTCATTGATTTATTTTCTTTTATAAAATATATAACATTACA
>JAOVYU010000051.1:6921012-6937841 GCA_025674565.1 Synodontis membranacea
TATATATAGCATTTAAAAGACCAAGGCCACTGGATGTTCAATTTGGTTTTTTTTGTTATTCCCGCATTGCCAGCAAGATGTAGAAGCACATTACATTAACGTGGCTTAACATGCTTCACTCTTGTCCAAGGTCTGAATTAATCTCACAACTAAGAGCCATTTCAACACAACATCAGGCTGAATTCAAGGCTGTGTTCCAAACAGCATACTGCGCACTACGTGAGGTTACACCACTGTCATCTCATAGCATGTTTCTTGGGCCCAGAACACGGGCTGAATGTATGGTATTCCCCACATGGTACACGTATGACCAAGGCCATACACAGTGCAGGGAAAACAATCCCACCTGGACGATGATGAAATACTATACGCGGCCCGATTGCAATATAACAGCATTACAAGCACAAAACACACGGAAGCACACAACCCACAACCATTACTCATCATGCCAGCTATCGTTTTTCTCTTCAGCGAAAGCGATTTTACGATTAGATAAATGATACAAATTCTATAACTGGGGTAAATCAGATGACAATTGTATATTACCAACCAACCAAAGAAATGTCTTAATGGTTTATCAAGAAAAGAAAAACTAAAACTGCATTGGAATCCTTTTTCCTCTTATTGATAATCTCGCTTGCTCTCTGTCTATCCTGATTGGCTGCTGACTCTTGCCTGTTACCATGCAGTCAGACTTCTTGTACTCCTTCCCCAATATTCACCATAATTTAGCCTTGGTACAAATACCCAATAATGCAACAGCTACCAACTGGGGAAATGTGAATGCTGTCACATGCTTCCTCTGAGACATGCGCATCACGGAGCGGCGTAACACACTTAATGCTATCCTCACCCTTCAGGATGCACGGGCTCACAGAAGCCTATCAATTGCTAGAGTCACTGTGATTGAGAGGTAGATTGATAGTATGTCATTTCCGCTCTCTTGGACTCCCAGCCACGGCATCGCTGGGATTCTAACTCCAGACAAACACTTTTCTGCTATACCACTCTGGAACAGTCTGACTCTTTTATTGCCTAATTTTCAGTGGTGTGATGTCGCTAGTGAAATGTGAGTAGGTGTATGATGCATGCACACAAATTTCCAACCAATTCAGCCACAGTATTGCTGCCTCACACACAGCTGAAACAGAAATCTGACTCATACATTTGAAGGTATATCATATCATAGGACTAACACACACACACACACCCATTCTGTGTGACGAGGCACTGGCGTAGGCCGAGCTTGCGGAAGATGTCCACTGTGATGTCCATGGGTGTGTGGTCAGTGATGGCTAGTGGACTGAGGTCCATGATGCTGCGCAAATTGAGTGGAGGAGGGCCACCATGAAGCTGAGATGGAGTGTGATCAGTGAAGAGGACCTGCGATGCTCCAACGATGCCCTCCTGGCAGAGACGTGCGTTATCTAGTAGACAGCAGGCAGGAATGAGAGAGGATTGAAGAACCAGATAAGTATAAAGTGAACCCTCCACAGTCAAGATGATAAAGCTACTATAAAAAATATCAAATACACAAATATTAGAAAACTACCGAGTAATAATAATATCTGTAATAATTAACACCTTTCTTCCAAGGACAAAAAGATATATACATTATAGTTCAGCTGAATGTATATGACATCCCTAGACACACACTTTCGCCTATCTCACCTATTGATATAACCAAATCCCTCCTCAGCACAAAGCCCACCAGCCTCTGAGTCTCCTGGGAAACAACTACAGGGAAACCGCTGTATGACGTATCAGCTATCACAGCCTCCACCTGGTCCACGCTCATGCCACTCTGTGTGAGGACGGAAAGCGGAGGATCGGAGCGCCGTGGACGCATTACGTCCATGGCCAGGGTCTTGTGCTCGAACTCCTCCTTGGGCTCGAGGAATGGGTAGCCGTTCAGCCGGATGTGCGCCTCGTAGATGCCCTCTCTTCCCAGTGCATCCGCCACCCACTTGCTGGTCATAGTGGCTGCCATAAGGGGCACAATGTACTCCAGTCCTCCAGTCAGCTCGAACATGATGACCACCAGAGACACAGTCATCCTTGTTACACCACCTGTCCAGGGAGAGGATGAGAACACACAGGGGAGAGGAATAAGAAGTTCAAATCCCATTACCACCATGCTATCACTGCTGGGCCCTTGAGCAAGGCCCTTAACCCTCAACTGCTCAGTTGTGTAAAACGCGATATATACAGTATGCATGTCGTTCTGGATGAGGGCGTCTGCCAAATGACATAAATGTAACTCAAATAAGCACTCTTTACAACCGTGGTGAGCCGAAAAGCATCTCAGAATGCACAACATCAGGTTCCTCTGACATCAGGCGAGAACAGGAATGTGAGGCTACAGTGGGCATAGGCTCACTGAAAAGACTCAGGTTCCTTTCGAATTATTCTTTTAGACTACTAATTCAATTTGAAGTACTGCATTGATCATGTCACCAAAAACCATACTTAACCAAAACTGATGGTATCCGAATCATTTCTGCCCATATGTTACTATATTATCAGACTTTTTGGCTAGTTTAAAACAGGATCAGGGACAAAATTCATATCAGTCAGGGCCTGAAGGGGACAGAGAAAAAAAGACTTAAAACTAAAAGAAGTGAAGCTCAAAAATGATGAACGAGTGCAAAAACCGCTGAAAGCCCATGTGAAACAATGTTGCGTGCGAGCATTTCCGTCCCCGCAGAATTAACGTGTCAGACTGGATCTGAAGTCTTACGATGAAGTGTGCAATGTTTGTTCCCTCGCTGTCACGGAAGACCAGCACTGAAAATGCAGTTCGGGCTGCGCATCAAAGAGCAGCAGCTACGCCATAACTACAACAGGGCGTTTTATAAATCCAAACAGCCAAGCAGGCATTTTCCTCATCAGATGGGCTTTCATACTTCAGTGACCTCCGTTTAACGTCTGACACACAGGCAGGCCTCCAGTAAGGCCTGCAAGTTAAACGTGCTTGCCAGTTTGAAGGTTTATGAGCTGTGAAACTTGTGCTGTGGACTTATTGGGTTACAACTGGGCAGCAATAAGCTACAGTATAAGAATGAAACAAGCACTTATAATTAAATGTACGAGTGGGCGCATTCCCGTTAGAGGGACGCAGATGAAATGGGGCGAATTTTGTGATCTGCTTTAAATGTGCGTGTCAGACATACCCAGACATGCTGCAGCCCCGAGCATGGCGTAGAGGCCTGGCGTAATGCATTTGGCGCTGGATGAACATCCGCTGAAGATAGACCAGTCGTGGTGGTAGAATGCCAGCTGCTCCATGCCGATGCCCAGCAGCCTGCCTGCTATTGCCCCTACCGCCATGCTGGGAATAAACAGACCAGAGGGCACCTAGGGCGGAGAAGTGTAAAGGAAACAGAAAGTGGATGGGGCCGCCATTAGAGCTGGCTGATACGATGACATAACGTCAACACTGTGATGAATTACATCACTTTACGAAGATATGGTGAGAATGTCTAGCAATGTAGGCGGTATATGTGTGGTGGTCTGGGGAAAAATATATTGGATGTCAGTAAGCCTGGCAACAATGGCAAGATTTTCTGCCTTGAACATATTCCGATAATTCCAGTTGAAAAACCATCAAGGTATTTCCCTCAACAATGCAGAAATGCTTTCTAACCTTCCCTATGCCGTCTGCAGTGATTACGTTGGCTCCAGAAAAGGAGCCAGTTTAACAAATATCAGTCTGAGAATTATTGCTAGCTGCTGTAATACCTTCATGCCAAATGTAACCACAGTGATCAGTGATTTAAACACTAGTGCTAGTGCCAGCTGCCAGATGGCGGTGTACACTCCAGGCCCGGCTGCTCGGTCAGACAAGTCGTTGCTGAAGTTAGCACCGCGAGTTAAGTTAGCATTCGCTGCTCCACCCTTCACGTGAGAGGTGTAGTCACACAGCTGGGAGGAGTCCAGCAGGCTGCAGTCATTGAACAGCTCGGAGATGAGATGGCTGCCGCTCATGCGCGTGAAGTCATTTGGAAAGGCCAACAGCGCCGTAGTCAGAGTCACCAGCACCACCTCCAACACGGGGTAATGGCCCAGACATGTATTTTTCCGCTGTCTGCACCAGGCCATGTTGGCACGGATGAAAAAGGCCCCCCACAGGCCACCAAAAATGCCAAGCAAAACAAAAGGGAAGAGCTCCAGCAGGTGCCATGGGGTGTGGAACTCCACGTAGAAGAGGACAAGTCGGCTGTTTCCAAAGGGATTGATGGAGCGTAGGGTGAAGGCGGCCACCAGGGCAGCGAAAAAAGAACGCCACAGTGTCTTTAAGGGGAAGTAGTAGCTGACCTGGAGCAGGGGATAGAAATACGGAAAAGACTCAATACTACGTCACGATGATTTCAAAGGAAATCATCGGTATAATAATAAGTGCACACTGTAATGAGAAGTAATTATACAGTCAACTCCAGAATTAGTCACACCCTTTAAGAGACTGAACTCTATTAAACACCTAAACAACTCACACAATCAACAATATCACTTCAAGAAATATTAAATATCGAATTCTGTTTTTGCAGAACACTACTTAAGAACCTGTTTGAAAAATGAGGTCCAGATTAAACTGCACTTTTGCGAATATTTTGTGTACTGTGATTATTAAATCATTTAAATATAAATCATAAAATTAATGATAGTGTTATTTAGCCTGAATTTTTTTTAATTCTCTTGGCAGAAATGTTGCTTTTACAGACATAAAAATACTTAAAAAATGAAGCATTTATACACAGGAAGAATGCGTGTGGGGTTGTGTCGGCTGGGTCGGAGTGGCGCGTGTGCCGTCAGGGTTGGGTACCAGAACCACGCTTGTCGCATGCACTGTGTACCTGCTGCTGTAGCACGGTGCCGATATGCAAAAGTGTACGGCTGGAGGAGGGTGCCAGTAATTATGAAGCTGACTGTCCATGCCATTGACGTACACAGAGTGGTACGCAGATTCTGTGTGCATGCTTTGCTTTTAAAAACAGCTTTTCGTTGATACGTCAGTATATTTGGAAATATTCACTGCTTTGGTTCAGACCTCTTCCAGACTGAAGAGCACTCCTCCTATAGGAGCTCCAAACGCCACAGACACGCCCACAGCGGAGGCTGCTGACAAGACCTGGGACAATCCGACAGGAACATTTCAAACACACATGCACACACACACAAAAAAAAAAAATACACATTCATTAGCGCTCAAACATACAAAAACAACTCAGAAAAAAAAAAAGAATAATAATTACCCCAAAATTATCATCTCATCTACAGGCTAATTAACACGCACACGTCGGCATCCTGTTAAATTAAGGCACGTCCATTAGACGCAATTAAATGATTATTTTCATTTCACATTCCAGTGTAAATGGAGCTAATTTAAGCAGTGGAGCGTAGCTATCCGCCTGCTCGGTAATCTGTCCGGCTCGGTTAACTTTTGCCGTGTACTCTTACCGCCGTGTCTGGAGCAAATCTCTCTATATTATATTACTGCTTCTTGGCTTAAGACACAAAGGGTCCTGTCTTCCTCCTCATCCGTTCCCAAATCTCTCCCCCATCCACTTTCTCCTTATCTTGTCGTGCTTTACTGCAATCTCCCACCCTTTTCTTCCTTATCTCTCTATCGCCCCTCTCCATTTTCCGCTCCCTCCAGGCGATCGCCCTGCGTCTCCTACCTCCCTCCGCTTGGCCTCGTTCTTGCGGTACTTGGTGAAAAGGTGGCAGAGGATGTTTCCACAGCAGCAGGCCACGTGCACGAGCGGGCCCTCTTTCCCCAGGCTGAGGCCCGATGACACGGCCAGCACCAGAGTGATCGTTTTTATCGCTAGAGTCCACTTTCCTAAGTAGCCTCGGATTATAAAGCCACTCAGGATGGTCTTTATCTGAAACACAGACAGAGATGATGAAGGTTTAGCACCAGTCCACGTCTACGATCCGATAGAGAAGGAGTCAACACCGGGGTGACTTATTAATAAGTGTCTCGGGAGATTCATGATCGTCAACAACCTCTAATCCATTAATCCTCCCAGGATGAAGGGTGGAAGGGAGGAACTAACATTTTTACGTTCCCTGGATCATCATTTGTGTGACAGTGTCTTGCTCTTGGCAGGAACCGAGTGCTGAGAAGGCTTTTTGAGGAAATGCATCACTCTGAGCTTTCCAATCTCAGCTACGAAGGAGGAGAGATTATATAAATCTTAAAGACGTAGGGTTTTAAACAATCTTTTATTTTAGGACATGAGAGTCTAACATCTGCAAACTATTTCTGAAATAAAAGTGGCAGAGGATATAAAAAAAAAAACGCACACATGAACACACGTGTTTTTTGTTTTTTTTTTGCTTTTCATACTGCTAAAACAAATCACAGCTGCTTTACACAATGAATGGAGCTCTTTTAAGAACACACTCATACACACACACACACACACACACACACTCACACAGAGCATTCTAACCCTAACGTATAGACACTGAGAGAACAGAAAGCGCTTGACACACAGGCGTCTTACCTCAGGGATTCCCGAGCCGCAGGCGTACGGGGCGAAGGCTTTGACGAGGACCACAGCCAGGTAGGAGAAAATCAGAGCCCAGGTCACATACATCAGATAGTTCACCACATAGGCACTCGCCCCCTAGTGCACACACACGGAAGAGCACCATCTCTAACTTGAAAGAAAGTGTGCGTACACGTCAAAACCTTCAGCCTAATGTAATGCTGGATAAATAATACAAAATAAAAAACACAAAGGGACAAATCTCTCTTGACTTTATGTCTATTTTTGGTAATATATACACAAAAGATGCTATCCACTGATTGGATGATTTACTGTAAAAGAAGAACAGATGGATAAAAATCAGCATCTGAATCCAATTTATGTGCATTTGATCCATTCTGTTCTGCAAGCTCGAGGGCTGAGGAGGCTCAGACAAGCAAGTAAAGATGATGCATCGCTTTCACTTCTCCAGCTGCAGTCATTTCCTGCTGTGGTTTTGAACTCGACACCACTAGAGGGAGTGACGACCATCATCACACATCCGAATCCAGATCTGAACACTGACTAACACAGCAACAAAGTGTGTTTGTATGTGTTTGGGTTTAAACTAGATTCTAGCCAGAGCTGTTTATTTATTTCCCTGTTTAATTCTTTATTTATGCATTCATTCTTTCATTCATTCACTCATTCATTAAATGTGTGTGCATTAAGTGTGTGTGTGTAATAACGTACAGTAGCTTGTCGGTCTGCCTGTATTTGTGTGTTAATCTCAATGTTAATCTGCACCCACCTCACTGACGCCCACCGTGAGCTCGGCCCAGCTCTTCCAGTCGGGACATTTGTCTCTCTCCTGGAAGGTGGTCTCTTTGGAGTTCCAGCAGCAGTGCTCGTGGTTGAACCAGAAGCCATTCAGACACACACCCTCTTTCAGGTCTGTTAGCCAGTGAGCTGCGATGTCTATACCTCCAGCTAGTGCTCCTTCAGAGAGAGAGAGAGAGAGAGAGAGAGAGAGAGAGACAGAGAGCAAGTATTAATATCCAATCAGAGAATTATCATAATAATCAGATACGTGTGGGCCATATAGTTACAATTTAAAATTTTCAAAATACCAGATGGCAACGTTATACATTATGGTATACACTTCTTATTTCAAATTCTTGAAGCTTATACATGAGCATGCAGAATCCCATGTTTGGTTAGTGTCACTTATGATCGACAGGGAAGAAAGTACGCCACTCCTCCCTCCATTACAGCACCAGCAAATTTTGCTCTCGAGCTCCCGGCCACGGATGGCTGTGCCATCATCGGGATTTAGCAAATGCCTTTCTGTTGCATCACTCGGGAGCCCCTCCAAAGTTTAAGGTTTAAGCAGTTCTGGTCTTCATGTTGTAATGTGCATGTTACACCCAGTGCTGTAGCCAAGACAAACTAAACCAAAACCAAGACCAGAGTGCATCAAGACTGAGACAAGAAAAAGAGTTTGAGGGGTTGAGACCAAGTCAAGACCAAGACCAAGACCAAGACCAAGGCAAGACTGAGTCAAGACCAGCGCGAGACCCTCACAGAATGACACACTTAAAGGCACGTCTCAAATTCAACTGAAAGACCCACATTCCCATAAAAACAAATACAAACAAACAAATGAAGCTGAAATCAACATCTCCATCTTTATTCAACATACACTGCTGGATGCAAGTTTTGATGTTATGATGTTAACAAATAAATCAGACAATGCACAGGCAATTTAGTGATATCCCCACAGTTGAGGTCTTGACTGGAAAATCTCGACTCCTCTATGTCTGAGACAAAGACAAACACCGAGTACAAATGTGGTTGATTCCAAGACGACACCGAGACCTAAAAAAAAAAAAAAAAGTGGTCTTGAGACCAGTCCCAAGTTCTACAACACTAGTTACACCCACTTTGATTTTCTACAGGGTAGCTGAACATGGTGTTTAATTTCTGGTCGACATTCTCACTATAAACAGGTATCTACAGTGACCGCCATCATGAGCAGATGTGCTGTGAAAATGACGCTCACTAGAAATTCATTAATCTGACACTGAGTATTGTTATCACTGCCAATATACAGTATATCAGGCCTTAAATGGTGGGTCAGTATCAGATCAGATTTCCTTTAGAATAAGTCCAATGATTTTAAACTGAGAATAGCTGCAATGTTAAATGGCATGTTCTGCATAACTTGGATCATTGGTGCTTGCACTGAGTTAGTAAGAAGATGTCAACGCCGCATCGTAATCTGTTACTGGCCAATACTGCGACGCGCTGACTTTCATAAAATACTAAAAATGGAGAAAATGGTGTTAGTGCACATTTCTACTTGCGGCTGTTCTGTAAAGTTTCACAGCTGCTTTTTATCACAGAGACTGCGTGTCTCTTCAGTCGTCTTTCAAAATCTCTCCTGTTTTTTTTTTTTTTCCTGTGTATAGTACACTCACTCCAACAGATATCTCTACCAATCAACAGCACGTAGATCTTTTTCTACTCTTCTGTATTCCATTGAAAAATACCGAAACAGGATTTCAGTACGTAATCGTTTTCAATTGATCATCTAAAGAGACAACCTATATAACCTACAGGGAACAACCCACTGACCACTAGAAAATGGTGATGTAACCCAGGCGAAAGAAAATGTAAGCAGGAAGAAGACAGACACACTGAAATGCGTGACGAGGCGTCACTAACCGGACATGAGGCCGATGAGAAGCATGAGCAGCCAGCCAGAAAAAGCATCAGTCACACTCAAGAAAAGATCCAGTACAGACTGCCTCTTTTTCTTGTTGATCTGAGAGCGAGAGAGAGAGAGAGAGAGAGAGCGAGAGAGATGGTTAATGGCCACTTAACTAACATGGAACTTTGGCCCAGGTTGTGTCCTGCACTCTCACCTCTCTGTGACGGTCTCGGTCCTTGGATTTCTCCCTCACCCAGTCGATGGTGTTGAAATCATCGTACGATCCCACCCTGTGCAACCCGTCGTCCAACAGATCCAGCAGCTTAGCAGCGCCATTCTGTCCTCGGCCTCCTGTACTGTAGCCTGAGTGGGACAAAAAAAAAAAAAAAAGCAACAGTGCATTTCGATTAACATATTAGTGAAAATGTTTCAGCACTGCAAAAAAAACAAAAAAAAAAAAAAACAATGACACTTCTCTACCAAATAGGAACAACTGGTCAGTTTCCAATTGACTCAATAAAGGAACTGTGCGTGAACACAGACCGCCACAAATCTGTTGTCAACAATGCGAGACGGTCCAAATCAATTTTATGCAGACGGGAACAGTGTAAGAGGAAATTCCAACATTCATCAACTCCAAATTTAGACAATGATACAGCAAGAACCGACTAAGCAACAAGAAACCAAGAGATGAAAAACGTGAACTTTCCTCCCAACTGGAGAAAAACGGTGACCTCAATATCCACTCGAACATGCTGTCCTCTAAAGCCATGGCTTGAAAAAAGGACCAGGCTTCCAAGGTTACAAATCTTATTTGTCACCACGATAATGCACTAAATCAAATAAAGAACAGGTGGCTTTGCATAATTAAACAAAAAGGTACACAAACAAGCACACTGACTAAAGGCTTTAAGATGTGCCATCTCTCAGTCAAGCAAGCAGAACAGGCTCTGTAATTCACAGGACGAGTGCCTTCAAGGGTGTGAAAGCGACGCCGGCTTAAAATAATTCATCATGATAATCGACTGCACATCACTAATTACATAAAACCCCAGTACAGATTAATCCAGGCTGCTTTTCCTGTGGCCGTTAAACATAGGCGCGAAATGAAATCGATATTGCACAGATTATCATAATAAGTTGGAAGTTGCACACAACATTATTGTTTTTTTGTTTCTCTAATATACTGCTTGCTGTGAGGGGTGCGTGAAAAAAAAAAGAAAAATGGCATACAGAAAAGACAGAGAAACCTACACGCCCACAGATATCCCTGTATTAAGAACGCCACGTTTCAGAGATTAACCAGATTGTTATCGTCGCCCTCTCGACTTCCTCTTGAAAACCATTTTATTAACAGAAACCCGTCCTGTCCAAGTATAGGTACCTGACTGGCTCTCATGTCACTTTGCTATAACAAAAGCCTTTCATTTATACAGAATATTATTCTTGTGTACAACTTACACGCTTTGACGAACCTGCACAGACAAGTTCATTCCTATTGTGCAAAACAATGTTATGTTCAATACAAGACAATAGCAAGGACACTGCGGTGCCTTGTGGAAATATCTACAAAAGGGGAACTGCAAGCGTGGGCAGGAAAACAGCTACGTTTTGACTACTGCACAGCAAGAAGTTAAGAACCAGCGCTCGCTTTGTAAACCGAAGCACAAAGTACAGATCTCTGTCAGACCCGTGTCACATTTAGACCTATGTCATATTTAATGCGTCGGCAGGTCTTGACACAATGGCTCATCTCTCTGTAATTAGACACTACCAGAATTGTTCCAGTTCTGCACACGTGCCCTCTGGGGAACGTGAAGCCTAATAGCGCATCTCTGTAAAACAGCTTCTTTGACATGACACGGCTCTACGGTCATTCGTAACGATTCTGGCCTCTGTAATCGAACTGCGCGGCGTGCACATCTGTAGCGTAGTTTATTGCAGAGCTGCATCTTATACTGAAACGTGATTGGGTTAGCCAGCGTGTTATTCACATAACGATATCTGAATCTCATCAGACTCGCCACCGAGCATCCTCAGGCGGCAGTGATCTTATAACGCTAAACCTGGCAAGCAGGAAGGCAGCAAGATTGCAATCTTGATTCATTTCTCAATTGAATACGATTCAAGGGCAGCATTCACACACAGGCAAACCATCGCCTGAAACAGAGCAGCGCCGTTCCTCCCCATTCCCTATAACCAGCGACCGCTGGTGTTGTATCACATGACCCCACGCACACAAGGAAAAGGGGGAGAAACAACGTCGGATATTTTTGAGCTGATTTTTAAAATATGTCTGCATTTGAACACACTGACGATATAAACTGCATATATTTTGTCACGTCCACGAGTGAGAACAGTAGCAGTCACTTAACATCAGGCCACTAGTGTAAACTCAATATAAAATACTACTAGTTTCATAAATCCTTTTAAAAAAAAAATAAATAAAAAAAGAAAAAATCTCGCTCAGAACTACCAGCTTCACCGTGCAGCAAAACGTCCTTAAATTCACCGTTAGTGATCACTTCATCTACATGTCATATGTGGAGGCGCTGAACAAAATACAGCCATGGCCAAAAATATTGGCACCCCTACATTTGTCAGAAAACACCGGAGGAACACAAAAAAGGCAGAGGGGGGGGAAAAACCCCAAGACTGAGACGTTCCACAAAAAACGTCAAAAAATGGTTTTGTGTGGAATGTCTCAGATTTGATGTTATTTTTTCCCTTGGCTCTTTTGTGTTCTTCCAGTGGCAACAAAAGAAATAAACATGACAATACCAAAGCATTTGTAATTGCAATAATTTTCTGGGAGGAGCGGTGCGTTTACTGACATAAATGTAGGGGTGCCATTATTTTGGGCCACGACTGCATATCTTATCTTTTCTTTCCTTCGCAGAAGACCACAAGCCGGTTCGGGTCCATTACATACGGAATAACTATACCAAACTGGAATGGATCGGTCAAAAGACAAAATATCTGCAATTACAGATAAGATCTACGGCCTAGGATTTCGCTGAATTGCTTTTGGAAGATCAACGGCGACTCACTAATGGCACAGAGGATTCTGGGAAGGGTGAGTCGGCCCCGTTGAGAATGAC
Source organism: Synodontis membranacea (assembly GCA_025674565.1). Classification (NCBI taxonomy): domain Eukaryota; kingdom Metazoa; phylum Chordata; class Actinopteri; order Siluriformes; family Mochokidae; genus Synodontis; species Synodontis membranacea. Next base: position 6,933,303 of record JAOVYU010000051.1, read on the forward strand.
GTAGTGCTACGATGATAACGTAAATTATGCCCAAACCTTTATTTTGGATTTTCACTTGAGACGTGTGGAGTTAAAGCACAAGCAAAGACATTTATAAGGGTCAGAGGTGGCCTAAGGACGACCGGGTATCCACAAGACACAAGCTCTGGCATCCAGCTGAGCAGTGAAAACAAGAGGGTCAAAACGAACATCACACAGTTCAGTTACAACACGATCGTGTCTGAGGGTGCGATCTCGTTAGCAGACGATGAAAGTACTGACTTTCAGTCGTTTGCTTCCTCCAGGGCTACGCTCTTGTGCAACTCCTAACTCCTCATTACTGGAAGTATCCAAACCCACACGAGCCGCGGAGCATGGGAAACTAAACTTTACGGATCGGTTAACGGCTTTCTGCATCAGAAATCACATCACATCGAAGACCTTTGAACCTTGCCTGACCTGTAATGCTGACAGGATCAGGCTACATAGGGCCAGGAATTGTGGGAAACAAGAGTGTATATATGACTCCCTGCATGACCTGTTGCTTCTGCTGTGTTGCAATGAGAGTAAAATTCTGACTAACTGTTTTTCCTGGAACTTGCAGCAGTGAAGAAATAAAAAAAGCAAGTTCCCGAGTGACCAAGTTGGGGGTTTTTTTTTTTGGTTATTTAAAAAAGGGGGTGGGATGATGTTTTGTTGGGGGGGAGGGGGCGTATTGCAATGGGGGATATGATATGCCCTGAGTGTGTAACTTATATTTGCTTTTAACTATGTGGCACATGACAGGGTACATGACAGAACATAAAGAGAATGGATCAGGTAACAAAAACATTGGATCAGGCCTTTAAAACATTTCGGTATCAAAAACTAGACACCCGTATTGTATAGCCTAAAAATGAGATCGAATCAACAAATAAGTGAAGAGCTGTCATTTTTTTCAAGCCAACTCACTGCCTTTCAGCCTTCCTAAAAATTGTCGATGATAGGATCAACTACCGCCTCTACTGCTAACACTGACGTTGCCTCCTACTGTTACTGGTACAGTCCTCTATTCTTATCCAAAAACACTGCATTGTAATCTCACTACAGGTTGTACACACATTACAAACTATACTCCATTAAAAAAAAACAAAAAAAACCTTCTCCAATCCTATTAATCACTTTCTCATTCTTTATCTAGACACTGAAAGAACAAAATGTAGCCGAGATAATGTCCCCTGACTGGGCGAGGACGAGGTCACGCTGCTCTGAGCTCAGCCAGGACACTCAGCCTCTGACACACACACACACACACACACACACAGGTTCTCAATCGATATGCTGCAGTGACTTAATGAGGGGCAGGAACTGAGTATCAGCGAGAGAAGGAAGAGAAATGAGGAATTAAAACTGTGCCGGGCCTCATGCAGACAAGCAAAATAACACTGTTCCTAGTCCTCAAATAAAATGTATTTGACAACGTCGAAACATCACGAGTATCTAAGGAGCAGCAATGTGGAGAGAGAACATACCGTCTGCACTGGACCTGTGTCATATGTTATAGAATAAACAGTGCAATTAGAAGCACGAACTACAAGTACAACCGTTAAAAGCACGATAAATGTACAGTGTTGATACGATAGAGTGACAAAATAACACCAACTTGAGATGATAATAATAATAATAATAATAATAATAATAAGCTCCAAGTCCGAATCTCATCATTTTGAGGTTACCATGTGTATATATTCATCATGCGCCTAACTGTAATTACAAAGAGTTTTGCATAAACATGCGCCACCAGTATGTGATAATTAACCAGCTTGGTCTATTTTGGCTTTTTTTATCTTCATTGTAACCCTAACCCTAACCCTAACTAGAGATTTTTCTACATATGAAGCACGAAATCCACTCTTCTGTCCTCTACAATGGCAGGTAAAGGTCAGTGACAGGACCACAAACACAATTACCTCAAACGTGTAATATGCATCTTTACAACAGGTTTGGAACTGGCACTTACGATAATTCTCATTTTCTTATTTTCGACTACAACAGCCTGCAGCAAAGTGAGAAAATGCCATTGACTTCATCTGCTTTTATTTAACACGCGATCCTTTTATTTTTTTTTGTTGCCTCGTGGTTTCCGTAGACCGGTGCGATTTCGTCTGCCTTGCTGGAGAACTCTTGTGCCAGGATCATCTGTCAAACAAGGCACTTCGGATGTACGTGCAGAACAAACGCAGGGGAACGGAGAAGAAGGGAAGGGAAAAAAAATCTGCTTTCTGTTCAGCTCAAAAATCTTTCCAGTGTCCAGTTTTCCAGCGAATCGTCGCGCACTGCTCCTGTCAATGCTCTAACAGCCATCGCCAGAGTTTAAGAGAATCGTACTGTTCTCCATTTACATTCGAAATACAGCAAAGACCAAAAGAAAATTCGTTAAAAGGTTGCATGTTGAAGTACAAAAGAGGTTCGGTGTCACGTGCGTACCTTGCCCAAAGTCCTGCCGGTCGTAAGGCAGATCGTCAAGGAGATCCTGAGCAGGGGCGCTGAGGTCGACCAGGTCATCATCACTGCTGTAGTGTTCAGCATAAAAGTCGCTGCTCTCCATCTTCTCGCCTTACATGGCACAAACACAAGCAAATGGGATTATGAGTAGTAAATCGTGGAGAAACTACAGGAGCTCGACTGGATGCTCCTGAATGTCCAGAGTGTGGGAATATTTGGAGATCCCCAGTTATAAATGGCCGTTAAAAAAAAAAAATGGGATGTGCTCAATCTGTGAATTATGAACCTAGGAAAGAGGAAACATGTAAGAAACATTCATATGCATGTACTTAAAAGGGCAACACATCTGAGGGAGAAGTTTATATTATATAGTAAGATATTGAAACATGGATTTCAAACAGAAATGCCATTTTTTTTTCATCCCACAAGACCAAGACGCACTTTTTCCAACCCCATAGACACTCTAAGCAGACTTAATGAAAAACTCCACCCTGAGACACATTAAATGACTTTATATTAAAAAACTGTGTGTTAACTGTGTGTTAGTTAATTGCTGTGTGTTAGTTAATTGCTGCTTCATGCCGTATTTTCATTATTGGCCAACTCCGGGATTATGGATGTGACATTTGGACTCAAACTGTCCAAAGGAACAAATGGACGCAATTTGTTGATCGCACTTTACATTGATAAAAATAAGCTTTGCACAGGAACTCTGGATATTGAAAATGAACACTGTTGCATCAACACTGTTTGTATAGCATGAGCCTCATCCTATACGACGTCTTTGGCGTGTCTTGGCCACGGAACTCCAATACTCCAGTGAGGAGTTGGCTGTTGCGTGCTGATCTGATGGTGTATCTTCTTTTCGGAATCACCATCTTCAGGTGTACAAACCAAAAAAGAATCAACATGAGCGTAGTGGAGACAGCAAGCGATGGACGCAAAGGCCCGGAATGCAAAGCAGCTATAAGAAAGGGACTCGGCTCAACTAGTTGGTTACCTGCGAGATGAAGGTGTTGGTTGAGATGAAGGTTGAAGCTTTGGAAGTTTGAGTTGAGTGTTCAGACGAGGAGCTGGACAGACTAAAAACTACAGCACTGCTGGGTCGCTCTCTTTAGGTAGAGATGAAGCAAGGGCAGGCGGCACGGTGGTGCAGTGGGTATCACCGTCACCTCACAGCAAGAGGGGGCTGATGCCAAACCTGCCAACCAACTTTGGCCTCTCTATGCATGTCCTCCCCGTGCCTGCATGCATTCCACCGGTGCGCTCCCGGATTCCTCCCGCAGTCCAAAAACACCCATATTAGGTCAACCGGCTACTCTGAATTGCCAAGATTGAGTGGCGGTTCGTCTCCGAGTTAGACCAGCATCCTGCCCCGGGCTGTACCCCACCTCTCGCCCAAAATCAGCCAGGGATTGGCTCCAGCTCCCCAGCGTGTGATCCGTCAGACAGACGAACGACACGACGGGTGAAACACAACTGCACACACTACTATCAACAGGCACTGTCTGGAACACAGAAACCTAAACAGAGTTCTTGTCCACCAAAGCAGTTCAAACTAAACGAGACGGCTCAGACGATAAAAAAAGAAGTCGTTCGGGGTGGACGACTTTAAACAGACTAACAGACTGAAAGTGAAAACAGATGGGAATTGCAACAGAGGGCAATGCTGGGAAAGATCATCACACAGTCATGGAAATGGCATGAGGATGAAGTTACATTTCAGATTTGGCAGTGAAACATGCCGATGCCATCCGGATAAATGACACCAGCCTCAAAGAAAAAGTTATTATTATTTTTATTATTATTATTATTGATCAGACAAAATGAAGTTTCTAACCAAAAGGTTTTTTTTCTTTTTCTATACATACCTTGAAATAATTGCTGGGGAGGTTGTGACGTCACAGGATCACTAGCGTTCCAGCTGCCATGGAGACACGACCTGTCTTGTGATATGGATTTCTGATGTATATATTTAAATATAGTGTGTGTGTGTGTGTGTGTGCTGATGAGCCACTAATCCTCTTCCCCAGCTGACAGTCGCGTCACTCACAGACAGAAGAGCTGTACAACTGC
>JAOVYU010000051.1:6957887-6980032 GCA_025674565.1 Synodontis membranacea
TTGGACATGGTGACAGGATGAGAGGCTTTATTTCCAGAGAAGACAACACGCTGCAGGGACGCGACAATTTAATCTCTGTCTCTCTCTCTCTGTGTGTGTGATGGGGTCGTTCACAAACGAGTCGGTCCTTTGAACCGGCTCCTTGATGTGAACTAGAAGAACCGACTCGTATGAATCTTCTTACTAAAGCTCACCCCCCACAATTCTTACAAACTACCTTGCAGATTTGACAGTGGAATTGGACTACAATCATAGTCATGTAAAGAATAATAATAAAAAAAATAAAAAAAAAACTGAACTGGTCGGTGAATCGTTTAGAGAAATAAGAGTCGGCTCTTTTTTGTAAACTGAGCCAAATGAGTCGACTCACTAAAAAAGAGCCGGAATCTCCATTATTATAATGAATGCCCTACAGGCGCGCGCGCACGCTCAGGTCCGTTAGGTTATTGCACTGGATGGGGTGGGCGCTTGCTGCCTATGTTGCCAGATTGTGTGATTTCCCCTTCCCCAGTCCAGCTGCCCTTGAGCTTGTATTTGCGCTCACTGGTTCGATGTATCTGGTAAACCTAGCATACTATAGAATCACTTGTAGCTGTGTAATAATTAGCAGTAGTCCATTCAGACCTCGATCAGAGGTGATCACTACAGAATCACTACTGGACAAGGCAAGCAGTAATTTAGTTCCCAGGTTCCCAGGCCTGGGAGTATGATCTCTGTGCAATTCCTGAACACTTGTGCAATACTAGGAGCAACCACTGAGCCACTGTCATGGATTACTGTCTGCTGCCTCTTGCACCAACCGGCCATAACATTAAAACCACTGAAAAAAACAAACAAACTGGTTCTGATGACCTCAACAGCACTGTGTCTGCTGTCAGAACATCCCAGGTTTCTGGGATCCACAATTTCCCAGGACCTGCAGTGGGCATCCAACATAGATATAATTGTCCAAAAGGCTCAGCAGAGGATACTCTTCCTGCACCAGCTCAGCAAGTACAATCATTCTACTCTTCAATAATCCAGTCTGTTCTCTGCACATCCATCACTGTCTGGTTTATTTCAGCCACCAAACAGGACAAGAAAACAGCAGAAGAAAAAAAAATCACTATTGCCGACCTGCCCTCCATTCAGGACTTGTACATCCAGAGTCAGGAAACAGGCAGACAGCATCACCGCAGACCCATCACACCCTGCACACAACCTGTTCCAACTCCTCCCCTCTGGTAGGTGTTACAGAACACTGTATGCAAAAAAACTACCAGGCATATGCACAGTTTTTTTCCACAGGCCATGACTCTGATGAACACTTAATTGTTCAAAAAAAATTGTGCAACAAACCTGTTAACACTTAAACATCCACTGCACCTACAAGCTGAATCTAAGCATGCTGTACATGTGATCTGTATACTGTATGCGATAAAGATAGTACTGTATATTCCCTCAAGTCCCCCATTCCATATTTATTCAGTATTCAGTATTTGTTCCAGCATCCTAGCACTCTGAAACCAATTATCCATTCCATGTTTATACCAGCATCTTTGCACACTGCACCAATGCACTATAGTCCTCATGTTTAACTGCATACGGTATGTTCATCTGTAAATGTGCTTTACATGTTTTCATAGTCTTATCTGCTGTATGTCTATTCTATTAAGTACATCAAGAGCAATGTGGGGGGGGGGGGGGGGGGTGGAGTCCAGTAACTTGTACTTGGCCAACAAAGTTGATTCTGATTTAGAGCTCGGTGATGGTTCCTAGTGAATTGAAGTTGCTTTTTCCCAGTGAATATCCTGGAAACTGGAATCAATCAGTAAGAATGGATACTAACATCATAAATAATTAGGATACCAAATATGTAAAACTGGAAATTGTTTCAGGTCATGGGATAAATATCCGTTGCCACCTGTAGATGCCACTATCATCCTTAAAATGAGTTAAAAATAAGTAAAGCCGACAGCAGTGACGCGGCCTGATGTGTAGCAGTTACTCTTACCACCCCGAAGCTGATTCTTTTCCTAAAGCAGCACATGCCAAAGTGTTTTAATCCTCTTATTCTGCAACGGTTTGCCAGCAAATAAAATGTTTACGTTTTTAATGAGTAACTCTGTTGCTTTGTAACACTTCGTCAGAGGTCATAGAACGTCATATGGAGTTATCACTTGTAACGGCTATGAACGCTCACCCCTCACCAGCTTCTCTCTTTCCCCTCTCCTGAAATTAAGACAACAATTTGTCATGCTACTGATCTGATACTGAATTTGTCATCTGTCCTGAAGACTCTCCTGCAGCAGAAAACCAAACCTTACAAACCGCTGACACTGGACACTCCTTCCGTAAGCGTTACATAAAAAGCTTCCAGGTATCAAGGACTAAGTTTTCTTTGCTATACAGAATGTTTTTAAATCCGTTTATTATTAAGCTTTACTGTAACTTGATTATACAGAGAGTCAACCTTTTGAGCCACCATGGATTTGGTACTATTAGAAACAAAGAAAGTTAAACACCATCAGATTCAAGAACTCAACAGTACTGAGAGGTAGAAACTGCTTTGTCTGACTGCATGGGCTACTGGAGAGCTTTAAATAGTAGCACTACCGTAAGAGGCACATTCCTGATGAGGTCCATGACAAAAAGCAGGACACTGAAGACTCCCAGAATGGTTAAGGCCCCACGGTCCTGATTACTCAAGTCAAGTCAAGTCAAGTCAAGTGAGCTTTACTGTCATTTCAATTATATACACGTGGTACAGTACATAGTGAAACAAAACAACGTTCTCCAGGACCATGGTGCTACATAAAAGACTAGGACAGAGTTATGAAAAGTGCACAAATGATACAAAAAGTGCAGTGCCTTGATGTAAACAATGAAGAAAAACAACTTTGTAGTGCAAAATGGGAACTGTAACTGAGGCGCTGTAATGACTGTGTTTGTGCATGTGCATGTGTGTCTCAGTCCAGTCCCTGAGTATTTAGGAGCCTGATGGCTTGAGGGAAGAAACTGTTGCACAGTCTGGTAGTGAGGGCCAGAATGCTTCGGTACCCCTTACCAGATGGCAGGATGGCAGAAGAAGATCTGGGGTTCAAGCCCCGACACTGACAACCTGCCACTGTTAGGCCCTTGAGCATGACCATATCATGACTGACCCTGCGGTCTAACCCCACTTCTTAGCAAGCTGAGATATGTGGAAAAAGAATTTCCCTGTGCAGTAATGTACGAATATGTGACGAATGAAAAAAAACGCAGCAGGTGGAAGCCATCCATGCCGGATTTGCCAAAAATAATATCAACACTTCAACTAAGGTTTGTTGAACGTTCATCATGGCAAATGTTCACCGTGTGGCATGTGGGACGTTTAGTCATTCTTCGTCTATCATTAGCAGTAGTTTAACTTGTGATAAGTTTAGATTAAATACCTCTCTGATTGTGAAGTTTGCAGCAATAGAGGTGCACATCCAGTCTCTAGAGAGGGTTAGTGAGTTAGGTGGAGTTAGCAGTTCCCCACCTTTCACCCATGGGAGCAATGGTAAGCCTCAAGAGCTATAGGCAAGCTCTTAGTGCTGATCAACATATCCGTCCATGCTGATAAAAGATAACAAAAAATGGATTCTTATTTAATACTGTAGAAAATTATCTCACAATTCGACCGCCACAGAAACTTTCACACCACAAAAAAGGTTGTAGTAATGACTTCATGTATTATTTCAGTGACAAAATTGAAAATATCAGGCAAAACATTCAGACCACAAACATAAGCCAGACAATGTGATAACTAACTCTGTAGACAACAATATCCAGTAACTATATCAGATGACAGGATTAGAATGTTTAACCCCTTGAAGAGACCGAACTAATTTCACTGATTTCTTCATCAAAATCATCATGTATACTGGATCCCTTAATCTACGTTTCTCCAGATATGAGAAGCAATCGAATCTATTCTAAAAATAATCAGTTCTTCTTTTAGCACTATGTATCTAAAGCCTTTAAAATAGCAGGTATCAAACACCTGATTAAAAAACCTGACCTCAACCACAGTTATCACCCATATCTTATAAACACTGCATTGACTCCCAATCAAATTTCACATTGATTATAAAGTACGTGCCACAGTACCTGAGTGAGCTTCTAGTCTTTTATGATCCGTCGTGCCTACTTACATCAAAAGGTGCAGGTTATTTGTTGGTACCTTGAATACTGCAGGCTACAGCAGAGGCAGATCTTTCTCTTATGAAGCCCCGCAGTTATGGAACAGCCTTGCGATTAGCTTTCGGGACTCGGACACGGTCACAGCGTTTAAGTCTAGACTGAAAGCATATTTGTTTAGACAAGCCTTTTGTTAATAGCTTTTTATTAGGTAAAGGAGCAGCTTGAATCGATGCCATCACCACCCACTCTCACTTGTTCATTTTGACTTTTGTTTGTCTTGATTTGACAACGTCAGAGAGGCTGAACACTTTATGTCCCAGGGTGCCCTCATGTACGTTACCTTCTGGCCCTCCCTTTTTGTTATGCTGACATAGTTAATCTTGCCCAAATTCCTGCTTGCACTCAGCACACGATATACACTGTTCTGAATCATCATGTGACAAATATACCCAGTCTACCCCCCCCCTTCCCCCCCAGTTATTATTATAACAGCAAAGAGGGACTAAATATGAACTGGGATGTTTAACAGAGCACATACCAGTCTCATGGCACAAACTTTTGTCCCTATAGTGTACTTCTGAGCAGCTTTTTTGTGACAACGTACCTTGTTAAAATCGCTATACAGTCGACCCTCGCCACTTCACGGTTCTAATTTCAAGGCTACACTATCGCGTTTTTTTTTCCAAATACAGTATATTCATTAAAAAGTTGATGGAGATGGTGAGAATGCAGGTTGTGCTCAGTTGTCTTGAGTCAATTATTTTTATTTTTTATCAACTTTTCTCCAAAAAATTGGGTGTTATTTCATGTTTAGAGGGCTCTAATAATGTTAAAAACAGTATGTAGAAGGTCGTAAACAGGTTTTCTATGCTCCAACTACGTGGAAATAGTACTTCGCAGAAATTCACTTATCGCAATAGTCTGGAACGGTTTACTGTACAAAACTGAATTGTATTTGTATTACACCTGCTTAACCTTTAAAAAGAGAGATCACCATGGTGTTATTTTAATAGAAATGTATAATCCCCTTTATTTTAATAGTACAGGAACTTAACATATATTCACTTTGTCCATTTGTACTGTACATACAATAAAAAATACTTGAGCACTTCAGGACATTTGCACACAAAGCGAGAAAAAAAAAGAAAAGAAAAAGATACAGATGAAACAAAAATAAATTTAGATAATTCTATCAGAAGACCTTGAACAAGCCCAGGGGACATGGTTCTCTCTTATTTATTAGTCTGAAATAAATCACTCAGTTTCTGTTCCATGGTTTAGCAGGAGGAACCCACTGTAAAGGTGCAACATCCTACAAAAGACCTGTTAGAGCTGTTCGATCATTTCACTGCATCATTCTTTCCTTCCTTCCTTGAGGAAAATTCCTTGACAGACTTTAAACTGGAGTTGAGTGAAGCGCCACAAAAGACACCATACAGAGAAAAGTGGGGCACAAGAGTGGGTGAGTAGTCTTGCAGAAGCAGTCAGGAATACAAATGTAGTTAAACTTCTGTAGTTAACATCAACAGACAAGTAGCTCCAAGTCATTTGTGCATACTTGAAACACAGGCATTCTAAAATATATCCTAAAACTAAAATGAACCAAATCTGGAATTAGAAAAAGCACAGCATAAGCAAAGAATCTGTCCACTTGTATTTGTTACTACATACAATGTGACGACATTTCAACTTTTATTTAGCTGAAGTTAGCATTACAAAAATACTCAGACAACTTTTAACAAAATCATTGTTTTTTTTTTTGTTTGTTTTTTTAAAGATATGAACTAATCAAAAAAAAAAAGTTTTTGGATGCAACACTTTGATTCATTAGAGAGGAAACCATCTGATTTTGTAATGAATGGGGAAAAAAATGGATTTTTAACATAACTGTTCAATTATTGTGGTCTGGAATGTCATTTAGCACTGAAATTTGGGCCAACAAATTAAATGAAGGTCCTGTAAAACATACTTTTCCCTGCACATCAAAAAAAAAAAAAAAAAAAAAAAAGCTACCACCCCACGAAGTCTACCAACTGATCAAACACTACAATTTTAAAATCAGAAACAAATTAAGTTAAGCAAATTTACACATTTCAACCATGCCTGCCTTTTCTCGCCTGCATTAACAACATATATCAAGTAGAACCAAGTAATGTTGCCCTCCAGGTTTTAGCATGTGGTTGATGTGGAGGGGTTAATTTTGGGGTGGTGGTGGAGGTGGGGCAGGTGGCATCCCAAATGGAGGCATTCCTGGAATTCCCATCATGGTAACAAAGTTAGGGTCCATAGGAGGAGGAGGTGGAGGGGGTGCATACATCATGCCTGCTGAGCCTGGGGGTGGGGGAGGGGGTGGAGGAGGGGCACCAGGGGGCAGTGGTGGCTGAACTCCAGGAGGAGGGGGCACCATGGAAGGGTTTCCCATAGGAGGAGGGGGCTGGGCAGCGGAGCTTGCTGCTGGCTGGGGTTGCTGCCATGGAGGCAGGTTACCCGTAGCTGGGGTAGAAGTAGTAGTGGTATCTGTAACAAAGACAAGCAAAAACAGTTTAACAGGCTGGTGCACACTAGTCTAAAACACATTGCTTATGGTATTCACTTACTCTGCTGCCACGGCAGTGGGGCACTGGTTGCCATGCTGCTGGTGGGTGGAGGGGGTGGGGCCTGCTGTTGCCAAGGCGGCAGAGGCCCAGATGGGGGTGGGGGTGGTTGGCTGTTTGGTGGAGGCGGAGGAGGTGGCATCATACCCATAGGTGGAGGCAACAAACCTGGAAAGTGAAAGAAAGAGTCAGAGTTAATACTTTCACATTTCATAAATACAACCTTGTGTCTCTAGACAAATGGAAATCCGAGTGCTACAATTCACAATTCACTATCATGCACTGTTTCTCCTTTTCAATGCCAAATTTGCTTCCTGTATTTATTTACTGGGTTTGAAATTTAACTGATTTGCGACTCACCCATCGGGTGTCCATGAGGAGACGGGCCCTGGCCCATGGGTGGAGGGGGTGGCTGCATCCAAGGTGGGGGCATGCCGTTAGGGTTGGGAGGCATGGGTGGTCCACCCATGTTGGGCATGGGAGGAGGGAAGCTGTGGGGACCTCCATGACCACCTGGACCTCCATGCATGCCATGGAAGTTCCTGTTATCTGAAGGCCCGGAGTTCATCCAGGGAGGACGGTTCTAGACACGGGATGGGAGAAGGATGTGGGGTTACGTGAAGTAGATGAGTGTTTGCAGGTCATAATAGAAATCATACAACATCATTTATAATAGGGAGTGCGCGGTCCTGCTCATGAAGATTTACTGTCGTCTTGAGCACAGATCCACACGTCTCCAGCACAGTTAATCAAGATAAAGGTGGAGAAGAATAGCCCTGATGTACTCACTGGAGGTGGCTGGTTGGTGTTTGGTCCGGTTCCTCGAGGGCCACTAGGTGGGTTATTGTTGTTGAGTCCACCGCCAGATGTGGGAACTGGAGCCTCTCCCAGCTCGGCCATTAGAGACAGATATTCTTTATCCATACGAGCCTTGTCCTGAGCTGACTGGGGTGGATCAACTTGCCTTTGTGTGTAAGTACTACAGTGGGATCAGATTATCGGTCAATAAAAATGTAGAAACACTTACTGCAATATGGCAGACATGTAAACTCATCGATAAAGAGTCAAGCACTGTGGATTGTTACCTGGTAAACTTGCAGTCAGAAGCGATATGCCCAGCTCCTCCACACTTTGTGCACAAGGTAGTGTTGGTAATGCTACGAGGCTCAGAATTTTGCCAAGGGCGCAGAATTCTTAAGAAAAAGGGAAAAAAAAACAAAAACAAACAAAAAAAAATTTTAAAGGTTATAATCATGCGCTAATAGACATTGATTAATTGGTGGGAAAATAAAAAACAACAACAAAAAAACACTTTTCTAAACAGGTCAAAATGTTTTTATATGTGATGGAACAGTTTACAGCAAATTATCTTTTCAAAGTGATTATCCTGCAACCAGGAATCAACCTGGCAAAGCAAGCTTAAGGCATCAATAAAGGACTGATAAGTAAATAAAATAAATTAGTTAAAAAAAGGTTTTGTATCATGGTAATTTGATACTCCTTGCCACCTGTAGATGTCGTCCTTTAGTCATTTTTAAGTTTACTGAACACTGCAATTCAATCAATACGAAGTGGAAAAAGAATAAAGTCACCGCGACCACTTTCACAGGAAAACAGACATTCAAATGTTCAGGCTTCGAATAAATTTCAGTTTAAAGGTCAGAACAATTTCAGGAACATCTGAAGTTCTCACACTCCAGCAGCTGTTAAAATATCTGTTTAGAAGTGAAACTCCAACCAGGCTCTGTTAAACAGAAAGGGGACTGGCTGGTTGGACGATGCAGAGATCAAACATTCTTCTATCTAGCTTTCAGACTTTAACAGTTTTTTTTTTTTTTTACAGAACATTTGTTTTTTTTTCTGATCGTGAAGAAAGCGCTACCTGTGCGTGATCGAAAATATTTACATTTTTTTTTTTTACCAATCAATCAGTGATCTGGTCGGTAGCCTTCAATGCTAAAGTAAATAAAGGAGAAGCTCATCATTGCTGTGCAAAGTTCCCTTTCCACAAGTTTAAACACAGAATGTCAAGTTCCTTTAAAAAAAAAAAAAAAAAAAAAAAAAAAAAAAATTTCTAATTTCATATCTGACTTGGTTTTATAAATATTTTCCTCAGACAACTGTTGTGCAGTTGGGATTGTTTCAGGGCTGATGATGTGTGTTAATGCTTGATCCAGTTTTAGACAAAAGCAATTCAAATTAAAATTCACCAAGACTGCTACTGGGGTAGCATTTATTCAAACTACGGTAGCACTTTATCAAGATGGCAGAAATCATAACCCCAGCAGCGCAGACGATGGAGGAGACCCACAGCTGACGAACTGTTTGCCACCAAAGGCAAATTCATTGCACAGAGTAGCTACTAGAGCATCCAATTTGTCAGTTTTAATATCATGAGTCAACTCATACGTTTTTTGTTAGTGACACAGATAATTAATCTGTGTTAATCAGATAATTAATCAGATAATAAAAAAACCCAAAAATGCATCGAGGTACACATGCCTGCAGTTTTGGAGGACAGGTGTGTTCTCATTACAGTTACACACAGGTCACTAGTAATTACGGACGTGAACCACCAAGATCCGATCTGAGCACAAACCGGAATTGAACGATGAGGTTTGTAATGTGAACGTAGGCCACGTGACTCGGCCCTTACCTGTTATCGTCCTCTCTCAGAGTGCCGTTGAGTCGGGCCAGCTCTCTCAGCTGCATCTTCCTCAGGTCATTCTGGTCCTCTGGGGTCTCAATACCCTGCTTCAGGATATTACGGATCTAGAGAGAACCCAAAACGCAAATTTAGCCATAAACCCTATAACATCACTGTAAGGCGGCCTATGAAAAGCACCACGTGACTGTCATTCCCAACCTGCTCTACGGCTTTCTTGACATTCTCCATGGTGTTGGCGGTGACCAAGGCGTGTAGAGGCTCATCCTCTCCTGGGAGCATCTGTCCATCCTTACGGCCCACTTTGCCCTCCTTGACGGAACCCTTCCCGCGGATCATGATCTTAGCACAACACTCTTTCTCAATGTTCTTCAGTGTATTGCCACTGCGCCCCAGACAAGAACAGGAAGACAACAGCAATCAGATAAACGTCCTGAGACCCTTTTTATTTATTTATTTTTTGCTTAAACAAGTTGTTGAGAATGTTTTTGTAATTTAATATATTAATCTAGGCCAAGGCTCATGCGTCAGCGCTAGTGTTTATCAGCAGTGTCCAGCGATGTATGGATGACACATACCGTGGCCCAATGAGAAGCCCAACAAAGTTGATTTCTGGATACTCGTCCTGTGGGATCATCACTTTATCACTGACTCTGGTGGCTGGAGGCCTGGGACGAAGCCAGACAACCATTAGTAACGGCTAACTTGAGACGATAGCTCAAAAGCTAATGCAGTCAAACTTGATTCTTACCACCAAGCAAGAGGTCAGAAACACTTACTTATAGTCAGCAGGGGGCTTAAACTCAGGGTTTAGCCCAACCATCTCAGTGATGAGTGAATGTCTCTCCTCTTCCAGTTTTTTGCGGGTGCGGTACTCACGTGTGTTTAACCTCTTCCCCTCGCTGTTATAGATGGGCTCAGGAGAGGGGGACCTGTTGGGGAAATCAAGAAAACAGACAGAAAAATGTACATCTAATTTAAAAAAAACCCATCATTTTAAGGAATCACAAATGACACTCACTTCCCTAAACCTAACAAAACCCTAATTTGTTTTCAATTGTTTCTTAAAGGTCACTTTAAAAGTGCACAGGATACCCCATAGTCATATCACAGCAGATCATAGTGATGGGGGGGAAGTAAACCTTGTCAGAGAGAAGGGAAAGCCTGGAATTTTTTCCACTGGGAAGGATTAGGAATATAATGATGTTCTAAATTTTAGAGATGGCAGCATATCAAGCTTGTCTGGGATAACCAAAAAAGTCTTAATTTTATCTACTTTTTTTTTTTTCTTTTTTTCTATGGGGCAAAAAAAAAAAGAAAAAAAGAAAGGAGTTCTCAAATGTCCACTTTGGACAAATGGGGCAACCAACACAACTCGGTATCAAGGTCTCTCTGTGGAAACGGAACTACCCCTTCACGTCCTGGGCACAGGAAGTCTTTGGATTCATGTAGCAGACTTCGCACTCCTGTGAAGTGCATTCTAGCTTCGGCTTCAATCGTTACCTTACCCTTGGATGCTGCTGAAAACCTGTTATGCTGCGTTACGAAGCTCTGTGCTTGAAAAAGGTTACGAGAGGGGAATTTTGGGTTAGAGAAAATGAATTATGATTAGACAGTCAACCTTTTTGAGAGGTCTCAAAAAACAAAAAGAGAGACGGCGTTAATACGTTCATGAGAGAGAGAGAGCGCAAAAAAGGAAGAGTGAATCAACAACAAAAAATACCCCAAGATTCAAGTCTCTCACTTTTGGCTTGCAAACTCCGTCGTCGGCAACCTGAAAGACTCTCAAAGTTCTTTTTTTTTTTTTTGTGTAGCGGGAGTGGGGGCGTGATCCTAAATCCTGGAGTGAGCGGATCTTCTCAAACAAACCTGGTTTTTGGCCGTGCTGTGGAAACTTTGGATTAGGATCATGCTGGAGAGACTACGGCAGGAAGAGATAGCTGGCTAGCAAAGAGAGACTCTCGCTTGAGCAACATTAAAATTCCAGCTTTAAGATTAGAGGCTTATGTGCAAACTATGTGCAAGCCATCGTTGTCATTAGGGTTACTGTTACACCAGGAAAGACTGTATTCTCCAAGAGAGGTCTTCCAGGGTGGAAATCTGCCATACTCTGAAAAATTCCTGGACAACATGTCGTAATTCCCTTTATGGAAAATCATTAGTGACCTTCAGAAGAGTCAGCAATTCAAAACTGAAGAGCAAAGTGTTTAAAATCTGTAAGACTAAACTATGGACTTTAGTAGGGGCTGTCTTAAAAGAGCTTTATCTGAAATACAGAAAATTAATTTGTATTTTAAAATGTTCAGCTACATGTTCAAACCCATGACTAAAAAGTGAAAACATACAACTGATTTTATTCTTATTCATATATTCAGATACCGTTTTCTTTCAGCTATTCTTAATGCAGTTACATAAATAATTCTAGAACTTCATGTGTACAACTGCACTAGGTAAAGATGCAATTAAACAACAAAAACCAAAGATTACAAAAACACATACACCTCATTCATCTGGTGGGAATCAGCCAAAACGTTAGTGAATATTTTTTTAGATAAATAAATGAAGCACATATATAGATATAGATTAGACACCCACCACCAACATTACGTGCTTCATTAAGACAAATTTTAAGCTCAAATTCTGTGCACGAAATGCAATACAGCAAACTCTCACATCATCTAAAAATAGTTGGACTAGGATTACAAAGAGTAATTTAATAAAAATTCTATTACCCTATACAAATGTAGAAATCTAATGTACTCTAGAAAAGGAAACAAATTCCTATCATTAACGATAACTGAACATAATCAACCAAATCTGGAATAAAAGTAATCTCCCTGCATTAGTTAAAGTAAAGGAAGCATGAAAGATATTTAGATATATCAAACTAAAAACACAACCTGATGAACATTTTAAACTGTATTGCTGAGGATAATATTAACTTAATTTGTCGTTTCAACTGAACAACTAAAAGGAGGGCTGGGCGGATTAAAAAGAATAAAAAAACAAACAAAACAAAAAAAATCCACGATGTTTGCTGGGATTTAAGCCATTCGTATTAAAAGCTAGTAATGTTACCACTGAAGGAGTGAACGACTGTAGAAAGGATAAAGAATTCGTCTATATTCGCGATGCCAAATGCTTCCTTTACTTTAACACTACTCGCTTAGCTTAAAGGTGAATTCCACCAAAACATCTCCAGCATTTTCATATTTGCCTTCCTGATATTTTCATATGATACTGCTTTCCAGTATAGAGAAAAATATGACTTCTTGGTTTTCTTATTAAACCTTAGACATCTAGTGGTTCAGAAAGATGAATTAAAATAGTCTGTATACTGGAAGGTGTACGTCTGGTCAAACTCCTTTTACTCAGCATCCGACAAATACGAAAATTATTTTTGGGCAGAATTATCCTTCAGAGCCAAGCGGTCATCATGCCTTTGCCTATCCAGATAAAATGGTTAACTGAAAAGTGGAAAAGTCCAGCTGTAATAAAAGTGCCAAGGAGTGGGGAATATATTTAAAAAAAAATAAAATAAAATAAATAAATAAATAAACTTTTAAAAAAACAAACAAACAAAAAAAGCGCTTCATGTTAACTAAAACAAAACAAACAAACAAAAAACAAACAGGAGAAGCAAAGACATGATATCTCCTAATATAATAAATATCTGGACAGTTACCGAATTTAGAACTTGCTTAAAACACTACCATGGCTACGTTTCTACAGACATTTCTACAGGTTTAACTTTTCTTATACGTACTGAGTAAATAAACAAAAGAGCCGCTTTCTTTTAGATTTGGCTTCATAATTGACGACAGATTAAAAAAAAGAGGTAAAGAAGGTGTTACTGTTGTTGGGTTTAAATGGTTATTCCGACCTGTCCTCAGGGTTAACAGGGATTCCCAGGTCTCCTGTACGCAGTTTACGAGTCAGGTCTTCGATCTGCAGTTGGACTGGAAGAAATCAGGTTAGGAAAGAAAACAAAAACAAGGATGGAGAAAAATGTGGTTAGCAGAAAAAAACACCCATAACAAAAAAAAGAGAGCATTTCATTTCTCAGTGGAACGATCTGATTACAAGTCGTTAAAAAAAAAAAAGAAACAATAAGATTAACATGACACATGATCAAGACTTTCGGTGCTATAAACACATCGTGAAACCCTTCCTAATATCTGGAAAGAGCAGAGGTACAGATTGGTACTAGGAATCGTAACTCCTATGCTCCTAGGGAGCCTGTAATGAAAGCAGCAGGAGTAGTATATACACGTTACATACAACTGAAGAACAACAACAAAAAAAAAATGGATGGTTAAAATTTACATAAATTGGAAGGGTTTCAATTTAACTTCACATTTCATGAGAAAAAGTTCACTGAGGCAGGCTTCCACTGAATGCCACCTTTCTTATTCCCAGATCTTAACTGTCCAGGCTTCACACAACTTTCCTTTTTTTTCCCTGCTTATATTACTGATTTTAAGACATCGTGAACTTGTGGTGCCACAAAAAGGAAGTCTGCCAGAGTAAAGCGCAGTTTCTCCGAAAACCGACAGGTGATCATTCCTAACGTTTAGTGATCTATGCTGCAGCACAACACTTAAAAGTTCACTGACGGCATGCCAGTTTTATCGGGAATGCACCGGGTTCGCGTGGTTATCGAGAAGAAAGCACAGAGAGAGAAAGTTAGGCTGAGGATAACATCTCAGGCTGCGTCAACATTGCTGATGTCGTTATGGAAACTGACGATGACTGACAGAGCGTGTGCGCTAACATACAGCCGACAGAAAGCTCCGTTTTGCACACGGCTAATACGACACGTTTGGTACGCGATGAGATATATAGGCACCAAAAGTAACGAGAGAGAGAGCATATCTACACATACTCTAAATCTTTGGAAGGGATGGCCTGTTGTTTATTTAACTGCAGTAAACCCTCGTTTATCACGGTTTATCCATTCCAGACTCTTTATTTATATATCGAATATAAAGCATAGAAAACCTGTTTATGACCTTCTAAATATGCTTTTTAACATTATTAGTGCTCTCTAGACATGAAATAACACCAGATTTATTGGGGAAAAAAATTTTTCACTGTCGACCAACTTTTTAATGGATGTACTGTACAGTCGTCCCTTGGCACTTCCCACTTCGAATTTCACGGCTTCACTCTATCGCGTTTTTTTGCAATACAGTATAGTCATTAAAAAGTTGATCGAGACAGTGAAAATGATACAGCATGCTCTTGGTTGTCTGAGTCAATTATACACCCCTGTATTAAAATTAAAATTACTGTACGTATGGACTGTAGGTCTATGTGTAAATGATGCGTGCATTGCGGTTCCTGAATGCACTTGACGGAGCGATGGAACCCTACAAAAGCTTCCTCACGCATATGAAAAGACAGCGCCAGCAACTGCCTATCACGATGTTCTTCAGCCGCGCATCATCATCCAGCAAGTTGCACTATTTGCAGTTAGGTTAGAGGTTGTGTGTAAGAACTGTGTGGGTAATTAAATGTACAATAATAATAATAATAATAATAATATGACATTTGTAACATCTTATATGTCTTATTTTCTCTTATTTTGTCTAATATATTGGGTAATACGAGTGTAATGGTGACCAAAGGGTGTTATTTCATGTCTAGAGGGCTCTAATGATGTTAAAAACCATATTTAGAAGGTCGTAAACAGGTTTTCTATGCTCTAACTGCGAAAATATTCAATATGTAAATATAGAATGCTACTTTGCGGAAATTCACTTATCACGGTAGATAAACCAGAACTTTTAACCGTGATAAACAAGGGTCGACTGTTTCTGAAATAAACGCGATAGAGTGAAGCCGCAAAATTCGAAGTGCAAAGTGGCGAGGGTTTACTGTACTTAGATAAAATAATTACTTGTACCGTTCTCAACAAGCCCACTTTAGTGCTGACTCACCACATGTGAAGCACGTTACAGTTACGCACTTGCTTAGTTATTCATTCCCATATCAAATTTTAGTTTGTCCCAGGCAATGTTTGTATAAAGATAAATAAATAAATTTCATCAAACAGGCCATGGTTAATCTGGCATATTAATTGGGCCGTTATGACTAAACCTGCACAGAGAGGTTTAACCCATGCGTTAAACACGTCCGGGTGGAATGGGCTGAGGAAATATTTGTGAAGCGACAGAGTATACAGATTAGTCACATGCGGTTTGGAATACAACTAAACCACATGCTACCTCAGAGCAAGCACCTGACAGGAATGGAGACACCGAACTGATTACACAGCACAAACACACACTGGTGATGAAGATGACTGCAATTCATGTTAGCCCCCACGCTTTGCCTGCTCTGCAGCCAATAAGGTTCTGGTTAAAACATGTTCCATGGTTAACATGAGCAGCAATGATATCCTACAGCCAGACAACTCACAACAAGCAGCAACATCAGAGAGACTGTGGGTAATATTACAAACAACTCGATCATAGTGCACAACACTATATATGGGGTTTGTGCGTTTTGGAGAGAAAGAAAAAAAGAAAGAAAGAAAACAAACACCCCTGCCATAATTTGAGGCCAATTTAACGTGACCCTGTATTCACGTGTCAAATATGCCCAGACATTAAAGAACATCACTGCAAATGTGTAGACCCTGAAGTGCATCTCATTACGCTGGCAGCGTTCTGGCATGCATGTTCATTAATGTCTGAACAACACACAGCGAGTCAGTCCAACATCCACATCCTCTGAATGATGTGCGAATTGTTATGGAGCAATGGGCACATAACTGTTTTTTTTTTTTTTTTTTTGGGTACTGAAAAGAAATGAACTGAAAAAGGGAGCTGTTGGGATGTACAGAAGAGTACATAAACTTAACAAGGCGTCCACCGACAGGACAGATTTATTCAGTCTCAGACATAAAGAGGAGAAAAGTCAGGTTCTATAATTACCTATATAAGCTCTCTCCTGTTCGCGGCTGAGTCCGGCGGGGATGACGGTGGGCATTCCGGGGATGACGGTCTTCTGATCGGGGGTCTCGCTGCTCCAGCGACTCTTTTTCCTCTTCTTCATACTCATATCTGTCAGAGACAGGTGTTGTGCTATTAATGAACAGCACCACACCAAATATCGACACGTCAGAATTAGAGAAAGGATGGAGAAACCAACAAACAAATTGTACAAACAAGTTAGACATTTTAACTCAGATATACACCATAATTACCGACTGTAGCCCTTCAGTTTCCGTAGAATGTAAACCAGACCATTCATCAGTGGAAACAGACCAACACAGTGTGTGTTGCTGTGTACCCCTGGGGTGTACTTACAGTAGGTAATCTGGACCATACCCAAGCCAAATTTCAGTTCGTTTGACTAGACACTTCATGGCGTGTCACGGAACAGCTGGACTCAGGAACGGTAAACAGCAATGTGATCACTAACCATGGCCAAACATAGAACTTGAATGCTGTGACATGCACTTTTTCATTCATTTCAGAACGTTATGGTTAACAACAGGTCCGGTTCTCCTCCCTCAACCTCAGCTGCTCGTCGACTCAAAAGCCTAGTAACGGTGATGCGCTTGTTCCAACGCCAAGCATCCTGCCATGCAAGCGTTTGCTGATAATGGTCCACCGAACCAAATACTCTCTCGATCCACTGATTGAAATACGGTTGATAAATTAATCAGGATGAAAGACGGGTTGCGAGTGAAAAGCTTTTCCTGATAAAACGTTTGACGAGTGCCTAACCAAGAACAGATTCAAACATCGTCACCATCAAACACGCCTCTGTTAATGGCTTTAGAAGTCTGGGATAAGTTTAGCATTGACTTTAAATAGGTGTGTTGTTCAATGGAAGGGCTGCAGGATGATTACTTGAATCAGAAAAAGGGCAGTACAGTAATACCTCGTGCACTCGCGTTTCTGTATTCGCGACCTCGTGCATTCGCAAAGTTTTCTGTGCAACCTGACTAATTTACATTCGCGTTTTTTTTTTTCCCCCACACAATCTCCGAAACCTTCAAAAAGCCTGGCATTAAACGATAACTGTCACACACTGCCCACGTCACCGCACGCTGACCCAGAAGTAGACCCCTGAATTTCTTCACCTAAAACTAAGGCTGCCTGTTAGTTCTCCCTGTCACTAGAGGGCAGTACAACTCGACAGTGTCTCAGAGCTGTAGAGGAAGATTTTCGTGTGTGTCGTTTTTTATTCCTGTAAGAATAAAATGCTGTTTTTAGCTTTGTGTTCAACTAAGTAAGTACATTGAGACTAGATTTTCATTTTATTTCAATAAATATACTTTTTGCGACATTTTTGTTTGGTGGTGTGCCTTGTGATTTTTCTAATGTGAAATATGTTCCGTGGCTCTAAAAGAAAAAAACTGAATTAGGTGATACTGTACTCTGTTTTTACATCAACAATTTATTATTTTTTAAGGGTAATGTATTAAGCTAACTTTTAAATGAAATTAAAGTGCTTTCGAAGCATGATTTAGGTCATATTTAGGGTTTAAACTTTAGAAATAAGCATTTGTAGTGACTCCAATAACCATTCGCAATTTTCACATCCACGCCGGGGTCTGGAACCTAACCCCGCGAATGCACGAAGTATTACTGTGTAGCCACAGACACTGGGCCTCATCCCATACTGCCTGCATGTTGCGCAATTACAAGATGGCGGATTCCTCGCGTGCACCTTTTAACTCCTTTACTCTGACCAGTGTATAAAACACCGTCCTTCTGTGAATCAGCAGAACACAGGAATATGTATACAGGAATGTATATATGTAGAGTATATAAGAATATTATGGTTTTTTTTTTTTTTTTGGTAATTCCTATGAACGTATACAAGTAGTAAACAAACCCGGTGCTTGTGTAGGACAACCTGGCTGAAGGAAACAATACAAAACGTCTGCTTTTGGGGGGGGGGGGGTGAACAAAGGAATTTTTTTTTTTTTTGATAACCATTAAAAAGACCTGAATAACCATCAGTACCACATCAGGGTGAATGGACCTACAGAGAATAAACACCACGCTCTGACTCGGTTAACTGTCCAATGATCCGTTAAATATTTGAATCTGGAGGTTTTAAACTTCTCCGGTGTAACGGTTGTGTCTCGCGCCGCCTTCGACCTGAAGTCCCAGAAGGTTCTGGAGAGGAGGCCACGCAAGCACGCGCGCACCTTCTCCACATTAGCTAATGCTAGGTTCTGTTACACAGCATGTCACTCAGATGATACTTTACCTCCGATCTGAGACTGCGGCCCGGGAATAGGTGGGGTTGGAAATGAACCAGCAGCCCCGGGAAATCCTGGGAAAGCGGCACCCGGCATCTGTTGAAAGTTCTGGAGCGGGAAAGAGGCCGGAGGCCCCGGCGGAGGCATTAAGCCAACACCGGGCCCCGAGTCGAAGCCCCGCTTAGCGCCGATACTCGGGTGCAGCTTCCCCAGCGGGGTTGCGTTTGCTCCCGTCGCCATTTCCCTGATGTATTTATCTTTAGTAGTCCCGTCGAGTTTCTTCTACTTCTTATTATTATTATTAATAATAATAATAAATCATACGACGTAACGTCTTGACGGGAAAAATAAATAAATAAACTAGAACGCACCGAACACTACACAGGCTCTCCTGTGACACGGTACGGGTGACCAAGATGGCGCCGTTGAGCTGGACAAAGAACGTTCAGGGTTGACCTAGACGCCTTCTCATTGGTCGAATTAAGTGTCAGTCATTACGTTCTCAAGTTTCATTGGGTGGAAATTGTACCGCCCTGAATGTTTTTTTTTGCTCAGCTGCTATTGGTTGAATCGATGCAAAAAAAAAAAAAATCGAGCACGCAGAGCACGCATGGAGAGTAGTGATGGACACGGCAGTTCTTTTAGATGTACACTGAATCACTAGAATCAGTTCACTAAAAAAAGATTCGTTCACAGGAATCACTGAATCATTTAGTGCTTGGCGGGCAAAAGGCGCGAGCTTTCTCGGAGCGGACCAGGAAGGGGTGGGGGAGAAGAAACGAACGAGCTAATCACTTCAGGAAGTGATTCGGTTCAGTTGGTTCCCTTAAAAGATTCGTTCTTTTGACCGAATCGTTCGCAAACGACTCAACACTAAACGGAGAGCCATATTCAGTGCTCTGTAGGAGGTGGTCATGGTCTATGAGAGCAGGGTGCTGCTTCTGACACGTGGGTGATTTTAGAGGGAAGATCAGATCCATCCAGATAGTGAAAGTGACCACCAGATTCCACAGCCAAATTAGTCTAATTATTATTATTTTTTAATTATTATTATTTTAAACACTCATCATAGAAACTTCTCTGTGTTCCTGTGGTCATAAGAGGAGTTTCCCCAAGTTTTTGCTGTAATTTTTACACACAGTACTAGTCAAAACTTTGGACGTGCCAATTCATTCATAGGTTTTTCTCTACATTGAAGAACAATGCCGAAGACAGTGTGAAATAGCACATATGACACACACATCTGGAATTTTGTGAGAAACAAAAAAGTGTCCAAATAGTAAAAAAAAATCAGGTATTTGTTCACACTTGGCTTTCGTAATGGAACAGGGTCTCTGTTTCAATCCTGAGCTCAGTTACTTTCTGCACAGAGCTTCTCATGTTCTCCGCATGTCCACA
This sequence comes from Synodontis membranacea, assembly GCA_025674565.1. Taxonomy (NCBI): domain Eukaryota; kingdom Metazoa; phylum Chordata; class Actinopteri; order Siluriformes; family Mochokidae; genus Synodontis; species Synodontis membranacea. The sequence continues at coordinate 6,977,920 of JAOVYU010000051.1, forward strand.
TCACCCTGAGTTTTCTTCCTCCTTAATAAACACATGCAGTTCAGTGTGATTGTGCGTGTATGTGCATGGTTCCCATCCAGGCTGTATTTCCTCCCTGTGCCCAATGTTCCTGGGATAGACTCTGGATCGTCTGGATTTTCTCATTGTTTTGTAAATTGCATTGTAGTTTAGTGTGTACGGTGAAGCGTGGGTTTGAGTCCCGGCGGTGTGAATGACGGAGGATCTGCTGCTTGGTGGAGAGGTGATCATTCATCAACAAAGATGCAAATTAATCTTCTCAATGAAGCACAGACACAGTAGCGCAGTACGATTCATGTAGGCATGATTAATGCATTTGTCAAATCACATTCGAAACCATTCTTAGCTTATAACTCATCAAATGATTTCGGCCATGTCACGTGTCACATCACTTGCCAACATATCGAAAACTTTAGGAAAAAAGCAAACGATCCGAGTCACTTAGAAGAGCTTTAGCTGAAAACATCAGAGGTCATGTAATATTGGCTAACTGTACTGTTTATGTGAAGGTCACATGGTATCACACAGACACCATGCTAATGCGAAAGCTAAAATACTGTAACCGTTAAAATCTCTTCATACCCCGGTGCTGATGAATGCTCAGTTCTGATTGGTCAGAAGGTGTTCTATAACAGCAGCTCTGACAATAGTTCCAACTGCAAGGTTTATATTAGTACATTAAATGGACAAAAGTATGTGGACACCTGACCGTTACAAGCACATATATGTTGGCCACAAATTTGGAAAGCACACAATTGTATAGAATGTCTTTGTATGCTGTAGCTTTTACAATTTCCTTCAGTGAATTTAACCGCCCCCAACCTGTTCCAGCATGACAATGCTCCTGTGCACAAATCGAGCTCCATGAAGACATGGTTTGCCAATTTTGGAGTTGAAGGAACATAAGTGTCCTGCACAGAGCCCTGACCCCGGAACACCTTTGGGATGAACTGGAATGCCAACCGCACCCCAAACCTCCTTGCGTGACATCACTAATGTTCTTGTAGCTGAATGAACCCATGCTCCAAAATCTAGTTGAAAGCCTTCTCAGAAGTTTGGAGGGGGGGGGGGGGGCCTAAATTTGGAAGGTGATGTTGAGAAAACACATGTGGGTTTGATGGTCAGGTGACCACAAACATTGGCCATAAAGTGTACATTTTCAGTTCTAGCATTACTAATAATCAGAATCAGAATCACTTTATTAATCCCCATGGGGAAATTCTCTAACATTACAAAAATAAACTCCTGATGAAAATAAAAGATTTAGGAAAGTTATGTACAGATGATAGAAGAGATTTAAATAGAACTGTAGAACAGTAAAGTAATTAAAATAAAATAAACAATAAAAATAAAACCTATAGCAGCAATTATATTAACATTGGCATAAAATAAACATAATTTGCCTAGTACCTGGGTTATTACAGCAAACGTATACACAGTATACATGGTTATTTAAGGTGATTGTGCTTATGTTTGTGGTTTGGAGTGATCAGATGCGAGTTAAACAGTTTTATTGCGACCAGCAGGAATGATTTCCTTTGTCTCTCAGTTGTGCAGCGTGGAAGTTTTAGCCTGTTGTTGAACGAGCTCCTGTTGCTGGTCTATATATAGTGGAGCATTTGTGAAGGAACAATGTTCTCCTCTCCAACTGTGTAATAAGAGTTTACACAGGAACTTGTACAGAGGATGTTCTACATAAACAGATTATTATTATTTTTATTTTTTTTAAAGTGTAATTATATATCATGAGGATGTTTCTTTATTTACTTTTTTTTTTTTTTTTTTTTTTAAAAAAAGGAGTCCTTAGTGATACCACTTTGTAAAACTTGTAACCATAACTTTTCTGACATGGGAAAGTCCAGGCTCTACTGCGATAAGTGAATTTCTGCGAAGTAGGATTCTTTATTTATAAGTAGAATATTTTCATCGTTCGAGCATAGAAAACCTGTTTACGGCCTTCTACATACGGTTTTTAACATTAGAGCCCTCTAGACATGAAATAACACCCGTTGGTCACCATTACACTCATATTACCCGATATATTAGACAAAATGAGAAAATAAGACATATTAGATATTACAAATATCATATTATT
>JAOVYU010000051.1:6980132-6994002 GCA_025674565.1 Synodontis membranacea
ACAACCACTAACCTATGAAAATAGTGCAACTTGTTGGATGATGATGCACGGCTGAAGAACATCGTGATAGGCAGTTGAGGAGGCTTTTGGAGGGTTCCATTGCTCCATCAAGTGCATTCCGGAAGCGCAGTCATTTACACACAGGCCTACAGTCCATACGTACAGTAATTTTAATACAGGGGTGTATAATTGACTCAGACAACCAAGCGCGCGCTGTATCATTTTCACTGTCTCGATCGACTTTTTAATGACTATACTGTATTGGAAAAACCGCAATAGAGTGATGCCGTGAAAGTCGAAGCGTGAAGTGCCGAGGGACGATTGTAATACGAAAAGCTGGACTTTTTTTTTTTTTTTTTTGGTCTTATTAACTTCAAGAGAGTAAAAGACAGATAGTAAAGGAATAACTGTTTATTGCTGTTTAACATTCCACCACACTAAATGTACCTATAAATGAATAAAAGAGCATGAGGTGTCTAAGTAATATAAAAAAAAAAAAATAAATCATTGGCAAAATGCTGTGGTATTAATTGTGGTAATAAAACCATTCAGGACATGCAGTTATTGGAAAATAATCAACTTTAGGGTGCGAAGAGTAACTTTGAAACAAGTGGTTGTCATTAAATTTTAGCTGATCAAACAACAGGGCATGGGATTACAGGAAACGTTCAGTATTTTTCACAGTTCACATATTATTAGGTACGTACTCAGTTTAGGCTGTTTTGTCACAATTTCACTTTGAACCTGTCAAGTTAGACGTGTAGTGTTTAATAACATTCAAAAGAATACAAGAAGACATATCTGCATACAGTGCCTTTATTAAGGAATAAGCTGCAATATAACTTGGAATATTACAAGGATAAATCCTATTATCAGTGCCTATGACCTTTCCAACAGGATCCTTTTATTACACAAGGAATTGCTTCACTTAATTAAAAACATCATAGCACATTTTGTAATGATCTAATGTTATAATAATGAGTGCAGGTCTACAAATTTAACAAGTGGGGTCTATATATTTACCAATCCGGTCAAACACAAAGCTGTATTTTGTTTCAGACTGTGTGAACTGCTGTAGAGTCTGGCCTTCACGATGACTGTTCATGCTGAAAAATTTAGAAGCAAAGAGGTGAACCGATTCTTCCCCTACAGAGATAACAAAACCAACAGTGCTGCATTCTGAGCAAGTACCACCCTTTTTTTTTTTTTTTTTTTTTTTTTTTAATAGTGTGGATTTAGATTCCTACAAAAACACATGATCAGTTTTGACACAAAAATATCCTGAAGAAATTTATGACTGCTCTTATGGTTTGATTGGTTTGATGTTTATTGTTTAGAAATCTACAGGTCTAAAACTGCTATAAACCTGGTTTCAGCCGATTTATTCTAAACATTGGCTCCAATTTTGATATATTACAATATTTTAAAGTAGATTAGTCAGCGTCTACATTAAAATCCATGCAACATCAAAGGGAAAATGAGATTTAAAACCCAACCAGATGAGGATTGTAGATATCATTACTTAATTAGTATTCCTACATCCCTTACAGTAGAGATAAAAGTTGACAGAATTCCAAATGTGTAATCGTTCCATCTCCTCACGCAGGACTCGGAATGAGTTTAGAAATGGTTTAATCTCCTTGGGATTTAAAAAAAAACAAAAAACAAAAAAACAAAACAAGCAAACAAACAAAAAAAAAGGCCAACCAACTAAAACCAGGCTGAAAATGTTAGAGAAATGCTACTCTGCGAACATCTATAAGTAACAAATAACATAAAACTACTAGAATAAAGCACCTCCACCACACTCAAGCACCATAGTATTTACTGTAAGGTTAAAAAAAAACGATGAATGAATGACTGTCGGTGGAGGCATTACTGAAGGATAACTGCAAAAAAACAAAAACAAAAACAAGAGTAATCACAATACAAGCAGTTAATCATTAGAGCACTCCAGGATTTCCTGCTAGGCTAGGATTATGGCTGCACCGTGTGAGTAAGCTTAAACAATAACAAAAATCGACCACAGGATATTTCACATTATAGCATGACTACTACTCAATACAGGATGCTACACACGCGTCCAGAAACATCACTAGCTTCATCAACATCCACTGTACTGAATAGTCCGTGTTGTGCACACGTATGAATCGCGCACAGATGTTAGCTTAATATGCGTAGCGTGCCCGGTCGGTGTATGGATCCCGCGGCATGTCAAACGCAGAGCTCCGAGGAAGCGAAGAGATGGGGGCGACATGCGCACGATCATACGCGTATCCATCCACCTCGACAGGGAGCCTTCGAATCGGGCTCCTATCACGGCCGTAGTACGAAGAACCCGGAGCCTGAGGAGGAGCGAGGGGGTTTCGCTCATAGAGGTCAAGGCTAGACGAGGGCATGCGCTCTGTGCTTATGGCTGAGGACGCGGGGGGCGGAGGAGGGCCGGGAAGTGGGACGGCTTGTCTGTCATCAAAATAACCGCCTCCATAGGGACGCGCACGATACTTTTCGTAGTAGTCCACCACCCCGTACGGATCCCGTTCATCATAGGACGCTCGCCGCGCAGGGAACCCGGGCACCGCGCTGCCATAGCCGACACCACTGCTGTATGCTGCCTCACTGCCGTACGTCGCGCCCATGCCGTATCCCGCCGCGACACCGAAACTCATCGCACCGTTATAGCCTGTGCCCGTGCTTGTGCTCGTGCCCGTGCCCATGCCCCTGCCATACCCAGGACCCCCATAACCAGCACCACGGGAGAAGCCTTGCACAGGCCCATAGCTGCTGCCAAAGCTCGGTTCGCCATTGAAGCCCTGTTGGAAACCGCGACCACCACCGCCACTCGCACCGAACCGGGGAGCGCCATATCCCTCTGAGCCCTGGCCCTCACGGTAGGACCCGTTCTGGTCCAGCGGGCACTCTTTGGACCAGTGGCCTTCCTGCCCGCACCGATAACAACCCGTTCTCTCTCCCATTCCCGGTGCTGTACGCAGGCGGCTAGTCGAAAGCTTCACGCTCATCAGTTTGCCTTAGGGAAAAGAAAGACGGAAAACAATTTCCACGATGCTTCTTAAGAAATCCAAGCCAAACAAGCTAAAAAATATAGGTTGTATGCATAATTTACCAATGGGATAAGATCTGGGGTCTCATTTATAACCGTTGCGTACGCACAAAACGGGCCCTAAAAAGGTGCGTACGCCTCTTCCTACGCAAACGTTGCAATCTATAGAAACAGACTTGACAGCAGAATATGCGTAAACGTACGCAAACTCTGAACCATGCGTACGAACACTTCGGAGGAATAAATGCGACCGCGGGTGAAGTGGCATCAGTATATATATAATAATTCCTTTGTGCTAGTGAGTCATACACTGTACATTTAATTTCACTTATTCAGTCACATTTATAATAGTGAATAAATGTATGTAAAATATATAATCCGAGTCAAATCTTAACTTAATTTACACTTTTAATCTACGCGCCGCAGCTGTTGAAATGTAAATGGATAAGAGGTGGTCGTGATTATCAGGATCATTTGGACATGGTGTGAAACAATCAGTCTGATTGCTGAAAACACAGCAATACCACGATCACATTCGTGCATAACGTAACATAACGGATGCGCTTCCATTGTTAGAAGATTATAATAATCTCGATAATGAAAATTTTTGGGACATGATGACGACAGGCTCATAAGCCGATGCAGATTACCTAGATGTGTGATTTTGGAGCGATGCGCTGAACTGGGTCCAATGTTAGAGAGACCAACCCGACGGAACCGCGCAATCCCGGTACAAATACAGGTACTGACGACCCTGGGGTTGCTTACAACTGTCTGTTACCAGCGGGAATTAGCCAACAGGTGTTTGTTATAATTAACAATTACATTGTGCTTTGTCATAAAACTTTTTTTCTCTCAGAAATGCAAATAAAAAAACCGCTGGTCATCCCGGCTATGTCTGTGTGTGCGTGTCTCTCTTTCTCTCTCTCTCTCAGACACCACCGGTTTCTCAAACAAGTCATCCGGGTTTCCAGAGGTGTCAGCTCCGGTAGCAGACACGCTCTTTCGATGTGCTGTGATTCTTTTTTAATAATCACTTTCAAATCTTTTTTTTTTTTCGGGCACCGTCCTGTTTGCAGCACTCACTTCTTTCTCAGCATTCGTTACCTGTTGCCACTCACTGCCTTTCTTTCTTTTTGTTTTGTCACCCCACTTCTGTGACCATCAAACAAATTTTTTTTCCTGCTTTCCACTTCACCCGCAAGCACATCTATATCGGTTTCAGAAGCAAATGATCCGCTTAGATATCACTTTTACCTTTAACTCATGGGGCCATGAGTTTTTCAGGTTTACATCGGAGGCTTACATGTGTACGAGGTGATTTACATGGACCATCAGTACGATTGAACAGGGGCGTGTCGAGGGCGGAATATGCGGCAAATCCACGTGCGTTTTTATAAATCCGAATTTTCGTCATTTTCGTCTTTTGAGCGTACGTGCACTGTAAGTACGAGTTCTACGCAAAGTTTTATAAACGAGACCCCTGAACTTTACTGAATCAACAGCTGAAATATATTCATGCAATTTCTGAAGGAATTTTTTATTTATTTTTTTTTTAAATGGCTAAAAAACGTAATCAAAGATGCCTAAAAAAAAAAAAAAAAAAAAAGCTCCAGTACACACCTTAGTCAAATGCTTCAAGATTTTGGGAAGCATGCAGCTAGGAATAAAAACATTTCTTTTTTTAAAGGTAACTTTTGAACAAGGTGGAAAAAGGTGGTCAGTGTCTTTGGTCTTAAGGGCAATACTAGACTGAAATGGCCCTCTGATATCACGCGTGTCCTTACTCACCTGTTTGACACAATCATTGGTACAAAACGTTAAAAGGGACAATTTAAAAGAAAGGCTTCGAATTTTTGCCCTCCGCGGACAGGCAGACAATCTAGCTGTATATGCTGGTTCACCTTGGAATGCTGTGTTGTCCAGGCCTCGGATGGCCTCCATCGCATCCTCCACTCTCTCCATGTGGACGAAGGCGTAATCCTTCACTATGTCACACTCGACCACAGGGCCAAACTCCTCAAACTTGGCACGCAGCTCCTGATTGGTACAACTACTGCTGATATTGCCTACGTGGAGCTTGGTGGAGGCTTTGGGCTTCCCTCGGCTCATCTCCACATTCATGGCCAAGCCGTTGAGCATATAATGGTGGAGGTTTCGAATGGCCTCCTCAGCCTCAGCTTTGTTCTCCATGTGGACGAAGCCAAAGTTCTTCACGATGTCACACTCAGATATTTTACCATACTGAGAGAACAAGGACCGAAGCTCGTCTGTAGTTGTGTTTGGAGAAAGGTTCCCTACAAAGATTTTGACCATCCTGGTGTGTAAGAAGTCACAGCTGGGGCCTGCACGGTGAAGCAAAAAATAACACACACACAAAGTGAAGGAAAATTACAGAAAGAAAAAAAAAAGAGAGAGAGAGTCAACCTTGGAAGATCTTAAAAGGTCCTAGTACTCATTTTTAACAAGAATCCATCTACTCATCATATAAAGAGCACTTAACTGAATGTTAAATAAGCTGAATCAAGCGCCTGGGCTTTTTTTTTTAGAGAACAATAGAGCAATGTGAAGGTAGAAACCAGAGCTAGCCTTGGAAGAAGAATTAGAATTAGAAGAAGAACCAGATTCATTAAACTTTGCAACAGTAAATATAACAGAACTACAGGACAGAAATAACAAAAAAAAAAACCCTCCAAAAAATTAGTTATCTTGTAACCTGGTTATCTGCTTCCACTCAGCACAAAGAAAGACATCAACTAGCAGCTCACAATGTAGCAACACTACGAGAGGAAGCGAGCTAGCTACAGCGAGGCTAACGACAATCAAGGAAAAGCTAATCAATGAGAAAAAAAGATCAAAACCCCACTGATTTCTCATCAATAACCACGTGATCAACACCTGACTCCTGTAACGAGCTGTACACGATCAAAGAGATACATTGTAGCGCCATACCTTTGATGTAGGTGTGTGTTTTTTTTTAAAGAAATCGCCGGCCTGGGTTGAAACGACGAGGACACATGCGGGTAGCATACACACACACACACACACACACACACAGAGAGAGAGAGAGAGAGAGAGAGAGAGAGAGAGAGAGCACGATCCTAACCCAATGTAAATGTGAACACACTGCAGTAATAGAGCAGGGGTTCATTAACTTTTCTTCACCCAAGATGCCTTTAGTTGTAAAATACTTTTCACTGACTTATACTAATAAATTATATATATATATACACACACACACACATATAGTGTTTTTTGTTTTGTTTGTTTTTTAAAGTAAATTAACTCTTGTCTATAGTTATGCACACAGTTGATATGGCTAATCTAGACTCAGTTGTTTGTTTTTTTCTTTCTTTCTTTTTTTTAGTAACGCATAACAGTATGTTCAACTTTATTTTTATTAACTTTTTTTATTATTAATTTATTTATTTATTTGGGGGGGGGGGGGGGCAGTACAGCATCACCCAAACAGTGAGATGCAGGGTAGTGTAATGTAGGAATGTAGGGTAGTGGTAGCTCAGTGGTTAAGACACTGGACTGTTGATCAGAAGGTCGTGAGTTAAAATCCTAGTACCACCATGCTGCCACTGCTGGGCCCTTGAGCTAAGGCCCTTAACCCTCAACTGCTCAGTTGTATGTAAGTCGCTCTGGATAAGGGTGTCTGCTAAATGACATACATGTAAAATGTAAATGTTATACATTCACCACCTGTACACCTATTCATTCTGCACGGGTCACGTGGCAGCAGCACAACACTTATAATCGTATACATACAGATCAAGAGCTTCAAATGATTTTCACATCAAACATCAGACTGTGGGAGGGTGTGTGTGTGAACTCTGTGACTTCAGTTGTTGGTTCCAGTGTGATTTGGTAAGGTGTACTTGATGGTATTTTCTCGAAAGCGGCGTGAAAACAAGCATATACTTAATCTTTGCTCTGACCAATTATGCACATTTTTTTGGGTCTATTTGTATTTTTAAATTGGTTAATCAGCATCACTGTTTTGATTGGGGGGGGGGGGGGTGGGGGGGGTCAGGACTGGATATAAAAAGATACCAGTTTAAGGTGTAGGGTCAATATGTTTAGTTTTCAAACATAAAACAATGCACAGCACATTTTTTTTCACCATGAGGTCTTGGTTTATTAAAAAAAAAAAAAAAAAAAAAAGAAAAGAAAAAAGATATAAAACAGACTTGACTTCTTCAGGGAAATCAAATTTATAAGCATTACATATCTTCCCAAGGCACCCATACAGAAATTACACACCACCACCAGCAGCCTCAAAGGTAAACTGAACCCTGAGTGACAGATGGTCATCACATATCTATATTTCCTCAATCTTACTTTACTCTTATATACAGTCCAACTCTTCACCATACGCTGCCACGAGGTCAACTCTGTACAGGTACCAGCTGTTGGTATGATGCCTTCTCTTACCTTTTTGTTTCCTTTTGCCAATAGTCTGTTCAGAACGGGTCATCTTTAAAGCAAGTGTGCACATAGAGGTAAGATAATCCTTTCTTTGCCGTTTCAAATTCCTGACTGATGTACTATACTTTGAATTTAATAAACTCGAAGTCTCTTCCCATTCCACATATTGGGGTGAAAAAAAAAAAAAAATCCAGAATCTTGCAGTTATTTGATCATCTCACTTAATTTGCCACGAATGTTTCAGCTCTCTACTTTGGTGTAAATTATTAGGTGAACAAGCGTTGCAGGTGACAAGTCAGTGATGAACAACGAAGGTAATAGGAATGTTTGTTCTGGGTTTCATTTTCTCCATAAAGCTTGAAAATTAAAAAAAAAAAAAAAAAAAATGCTTAAACAGTGACATCAAGAACTGAAACAGATTGTCATCACATGACATAATCCTAAATGAAACTAAGAAAGTAAATCCTGGTACTCAATGAATAAGAATCCCAAACAAAGCACGCACTTAAAGTAACTAAATGGTAGATAACATCAGGGCGGAAGCAAACAGCGACCATGTTTCTCAAAAACTTAGCTTTTTGAGAAACAAAGTGTGTGGAAAACCTTAAAACTGTGTAGAAGAAATCTAGGGGGGGGGGAGAAAAGCAAACATGCAAGAAGCATTCTTACAAAGACTTGAACAAAAAATAATAAGGATTTATCATTCACACTGGGCAATGCAGAAAAGACCATCTTAACATCTGTAATAAATCTGAAAGTTAAACATTCATAAGCTGAAAGAAACTCTACACAATGGGTTCCTGTGTGTCTTCCCAGTCCTGCTTCGTTCAAATCCAATCGTTCCTCCAGAAATATTTCTGTTGACCAGAGGAAGGTAGTGGGAATGATCGCTAAAAGAAAGTCCTGCTGTTTCAAAGCGCCTGGGGAAAAGAAACAAAATAAATTCATAAGATACATTTCTCAAACCACCCATCAGACTTAGCCATGTAACCCGAGAGAAATTCTTTCCCTTTTACGGCTCTAGACACTTGACGCGTTACATAATCATTTCTTTGCTCTTAAAAACAGTCAGTGAAATGTGCATCGCAATACATCCTTGCGATCAGAACAAAACCACGTTGAGTCACGTTTCCCATTCGCTCACCTTGGCATGCCCGCGGCTTAGTAATTATACCGAGCCCGGTCGGTGGGGGTGTCCCTGGCCCGCGACACGGTGTACGAGCTGCTCCTCGAAACCGGGGAAAGACGCGAGCGCTCGTACGAGAAGCCCTCAGAGCCGGCGACGACTCTTCGGATCGGGCTACGGTCCCGCAAGTAGTAAGCGGAGGCCGTGGCGGACGGCGGCGGTAGAGCGCGTCGGTCGTATGGGTCAAGGCTGGAAGGAGCCAACCTCATCCTTGAAAGAGAGGAAGAAGAGAGAGGGGGAGGAGGGGGAATGGAGAGACGTCTATCCTCAAGATAGCTAGAAGCAAAAGGCTGAGCCCGAAACTTCTCATAGTAATCAACGCCGCCGCCGCTGCTGGTGCTGCTGTAGCGCCCGCGCTCGTATGAGGTGGACCTCTCGGGGTAGATACTCAGGGGGGGTTTGCTGAGGTACCGTGCTTCCCCGACATACTCTCGTGAAATCCCATAGCTGGGGGTGTGGCTCACTGTCGGGACAGGGGGCAGCGCTGCTGGATAGCTCCGGATGGGGAACGCCGCAGGGCCTCCGCTGCCATAAGCGGGACCTGCTCTAGGGAAACCCCTGGCGGCACGGACTCCCCCCACGTGACCGCCGCCATAGCTACCACCGTTCTGACCGCGCCTGCAGTCTTTGGACCAGTGACCGGGTTCTCCGCAGACGTAACAGCCGGTTATGTCTCCCATGCCGGGCACGGTGCGGAGGCGACTGGTGGACAGTTGCACGTTTATCACCTTGCCTTATGAGAGGAAGAGAAGACACGCAAGTCATTGCAAAATAAACTTTCGCTTTTTTGCCATCACATCCAAGAGCATGAACAAAAAACGCACTGACTCACTTGTGGAAGCTGCAAATGTCTAATCAAGGTCTAGATACTAAATCTCTATAATTAATTCGTTAGCTACAAGGGTGGAATAAAAGTACTGTGACCCGATAACCGTTAAAACAAACAAAACAAAAAAAACCCTACTGCTTCTTCTCAGGCAGATGGAAGAATTATTGTACCTACTCGTACGAACTAGAAATAAGAGAAAGCTTAAACTCTGAATAGCACTGCCTTTCTTCGTTCACCTTTAAAGGTCGATTTGTCCAGCACATTGATGGCCTCCACCGCATCCTCTCTCCTCTCCATGTGCACGAAGGCATACTCCTTCACAATGTCGCACTCGACCACGGGGCCGAACTCCTCGAACTTGTCGCGCAGCTCCTGATTAGTGCAGTCACTGCTTATGTTGTTGACGTGCAGCTTGGTGGTTCCTTTGGGCTTCCCTCGACTCATCTCCACATTGATGGCCTGGCCGTTCATTTCGTGGTGGTGGAGTTTACGCACGGCCTCCTCGGCTTCCTTTTGGGAGTCCATGTGCACAAAGCCAAAGTTTCTCAGCACGTCGCACTCCGCAACTTTGCCATACTGCGAGAAAAGACTGCGCAGCTCTTCTTTGGTCGCACTCGAGGAAAGGTTGCCGACAAAGATCTTAACCATCTTTACCGCCGACTTATTGTTCCTGGGTAGAAAGTATATAGTTATAGCGAGATTCACTTCACACAAGTTCCGTAGAGCGAGAATGGGTTTAGCTAGCTTAAACACTAACACGCGTTCATCTTTTATACCATTTTTTTTTTTTTTTTACTTTTTATTATTATTATTATTTATTAAATCACAACAAACCGAAAATCCAAAAAGAACAAAATATATATAAAAAAAATTAAAACACGACCCACCGCACAAATCGTGTAAACAGTCTCTACAGAGTACCTCATGACCCTGCCATGGTACTAGTTATGTTATTAATGCCATTTTTTATTTTGGGAAGGGGGGGGGGGGGGGGGTTTTTAGTGACGTCACCTCGGTTCCTTATTACTGTGCGGTGTTTTTATCCGGTGTTTATCTCTCCGAGCTCGTGGTGTTTATCTGAGCGACGACGCGAAACTAACCGGGTCTCGGGAAGTCTCCAGAGTTAAACCGAGAACTAAAGAGTACTCAAGAGCTGTTGTGTTCCGGAAAAAAACTATTTTAATACCCCAGCTCCAGTAGCAACAACATGAGGCCATAAAAGTTAGCGATAGCTAGCTAACCGAGTTAACACACACACACACACACACACACATATATATAAAAGGGAAACAGGAACAAATATTACACTTCGAATTTATACAATCTAGAAAAATACTCAGTAACTGCACTTTTTACTTTATTGTATTATTTTAATAAGATAAATATTCGTTTCAATCATCCACCTCTTACCGTGGAGACAGGACCACTACCAAAGCAACCGCCAAATGAATAAATCACGAAATGGCGTCGGCCGGAAGTCGACAACAGCACTTCCGGTACAAGTTAAAAGGTCAGACAGCGCCTTCACATGTACTGGGAAAATGTCTCTCTAAAACCAGAACTACCCCCCCCCCCCCCACACACACACAGGCTTTTACGTCATGATGATTAGTTATTCTCCCAACCTGAACTGAAGCCTTTACTATGAAGTCGTCCTTTAATCAAGGCGATACTGAGGACACTGTTATTCATTTATTTTCAAATTTGTTTTTAAATTCTTGCTAGTAAAGACTTATTAACCCACTGGAAGGAACTTTTATTTTTTTTATTTTTTGTTTATTTTTGATTTATAAAAATACATCTCTTCGACTCCTTAAATTCACAACACTGGAGAGATGATGAATAGAGAAAAAAAGGACAGTACAACGTTTGCCAAATTAAAAAACATTTCTTTTATTGTGAAATTTCATGAATGGAAGCTCATCTGAAAAATATTATTCCAATATATGGATCCTGCATGCATTCAGTTTAGTAAACAGTTCTAATAGAAACATTTATAAAATGTTCACAGCTCCCTACAACTAGACAACATAAATCCCCATTTAAAAGGGGGGATAGAAGAAGAGGAGAGAAAAAAAAAAAAAAAAAAACAAGAGAGAGAGAAAACATGCAGGGTGTAACCTGGAAGGACTTTCACCTCTTAATTCCCCTCGGACTAACTGATGTCCAGCCATTGAGATAGTGTCGCCTCATCAGCCAGCTCTTCTAGATCTAATATGTTCATACATTCACAGGTGAAGCATCTAAGCACACCCTCAAAACAGCTAAGGATTATACTTACGTTTCCAATCCTATTACTGGTCATGTTATAATGCATGTGTATAGTTTAAAAACAAGCTAAACCCACCCTTTCCCAGGGGGGGGAAGAAAAAAAAAAAAAAAAAAAAAAGAGAGAAACTTTCTGGAAAAGAAAATGCTGCAAAATCTCTACCTTTAAGTTTCCTGAGAACTCCCGTTATACAACAGCCTTATTGCTTTCATCTCCTACCTCTGTGTCACTTGCAAATTGAAAGACATGCAAGAGATCATTAGAAAACAGAACACCACAGTCAACTTACCTGAGTTTGTCAGTCAACATTCAAAGCCTTTTAATTAAGTGAGGGGCTGATTGTGTTTTAAAGTGCTTAAAACTTTGTCAATGAGCAAAAGTTAATCACACTTCAGGGCTTTACGGCACTCAGACAGGAGGTGAGAAATGGCTGTCAGGCATGTGGTAACAGGTGGTGTAAATCAGAGGGGGATACGAAGGAGGACACTCCAAAGACGAGCGTCGCCTAAGAGTCATGAGTGATGCATTGCTATTTCCACTGCAGTGTGTTGCATTACTAAGAGAAAGCTACCAGAAAGTCCTAACAATGTTGCACTTCTTCCACGCACGCTCAAATGACGCGTTTATCTTCAAAACTGACACACTGGATTATTTAAATTTATGCTTAATTGAGGTTTCAAAGGAAAGACAAATAAAAATAAAACAAATCGACGCATTAGTGTCAGACTTTTTATTTAAAAAAGAAACGATCCCTAAAAGAGTACATCATCGTATTAGAGGGGATGCCATTCTGACTAAATTTCAATCTAAAAGAAAAACCTCAGCAGTCGCAATTTATTGCTGATCTATCAACTGTTTAGATCGCAAGGCGCACGTGTGTACCCATTCATCCTAAAGACGTGGCACTGTTCAAACGTTGTTACAGGGCTGAACAAATAAAAGAGGGGAGGGTTTCAAATAAAAACAAAAACGTTTTGATCTTACAGGAAAAATCACAAAATGCACACAAGTTTGAACAAATAACAGCTTTTAAGAGTTATCGGCTTGACAAGATCTAAAACTTTTAGCTTAGCTCTTAGTCCAATAACCTACTGAACTCCATACAGTAAAACAAGCCGAACAAAATGAGCAAATTATTACAATTTAAGCAAGAAGACGAAATTGAGCCGGGTAAAAAAAAAATCATTTAAGTTTAAAGCGTGAAGTCCGCACTAGAACTCTTCTGATAAGCGAGGCGCAGGCAAACGAAACGCGCTCCGTCAGACGAGGGGGGCGAATCGCGTCATGTGCACCTGGAGACAACGACGACGATCTTGTCGAATAAATTACACCTGAAAAGAGAGCACATCACATGAGTCAGATGCCTAGGAGAACCATTTATGATACTGCACTGATCTAGTCCAGTGTCTTAATTATATACACACACAATATTGCCTTTTCGCAACTTTAGTTTACCTTTACGCGTTTTAGCTAGACCACATGGTTCACTTTAGCCTTAGCATTTATCATATTAGCTGATACAGCTGTACATTATGCTTTCTCCTCACGTTACGCATCAATCAACAGCGCGCAACGCGGGTTTAAGTGAAAGACTGGATCTTGTTTTAGGAAAACACTTTTAAGCCCCGTAGGCCTCACCTTGGGTACACAAGTGCAGAGATTCACTTTAGTATGTAAAGCGCGCAGGTGGTGGCGGAGGCACCCTTTCAGCATAGGGGTCCCTGGAACGAGGCGCATTGTACATAGGTGAGAGACGAGAGCGCTCGTATGAATAGCCGTTTCCAGCAGACGCTGGAGGGGCAGGCGGCGCCCTTCCGATGGGACTACGATCGCGGTAAAACGAAGACGGCGGGGGAGGGAGAGGGCGTCGCTCGTAGGGGTCGATATTGGTAGGGGGCATGCGCTCTCTCATCATGCCTGAAGGGGGTGGCGGGGGTGGTGGTGGAATGCCGGCCATACGGCCATCCTCATACGAGGACATGCCATAAGGACGAGCTCTATATTTCTCGTAATAATCCACTACCCCACTGCCATCTCTGCCACCACCATAGCCACCCCCAGGAAAGGGGGGACGGCGGGGTGGAGGGGGCG
>JAOVYU010000051.1:7011966-7024173 GCA_025674565.1 Synodontis membranacea
GGTCTTTGTACAGCACCCGGCCTTCTCTGGATGTCTCCCATCCAAGTACTAACCAAGCCCACCCCTGCTTAGCTTCTAAGAACAGCTGAGATCAGGCACCCCAGGGCAGCATGGCTGTACACATGGCAAATACTCATTACTTGGTTTATTGAATTCGTAGTTTTAGCCACTAGCCCACAGTATATTGCAGGTTTCAGTTGTTAGTATGGCTTTTATTGTCACTGGATATCGCTGCAGTAACAACAGGTGGGTATGTAAGTAAAACCTTAAATACCTTAAATAGTAGATTTGAATATTCTTGTGCTAAAGCCTCCAAAAGTTTTGAGTTAGTGGACTTATACATAGTCAAAGAAGAAAAGAAAAACAGATGGTACTGCATCAAAGATTGCAAAATATTATACTTTAATGATGCCTTCAAGGGAAAAAAACAGCTTTCTCAGAAAAATAGACTTTGTACATCGGTTAATATCGATTCTATCAAACGCACATACAGTGAAATGCAGCTGAAACCATAAAAATACATGAAAAGAGATTCTACGTGAAAGAGACTATGACAATATAGAATTCTGCAGATTATATGTAGATTATACGGCTGGGTACAGTCCAGCGCTCTGAGGATCAGCATGCATGGAGGGCTGGGCGTACGCAGGAGGGTTGTTAGGCTGCAGTGGCTGGTAGCCTGGATTCACTGGAGGTGGCTGGTAGGAGGTGTTCACTGGTGTTTGGAAGGTCACGTTGACCGGCGGGTTCACAAACACTTGGGGCTGCCTGCGAAGCTTCAGCTCTCTGGCCATCTGACACCATGAGCAAATGCCACAGCAGGTTGCCACGCAACAGTCATCGCACATCGTGCCCTTACAGGAGACAAATCCACAGCAGCTAACATCAATCCAACAATCTATATAGTGTACAACTCTTTGGCAAGTTGGTATTTGGGTGCATACGTGTTTAATTCTGCCACCTAGTCATAGTGCAGGTCAGAACAGCACATACCTGGATGCGGTATCTCTCTCTCATGGAACTTCTTACAGAATAGCCGGCGGGTGGTATGATGGGCCCGAAACAGAGGTCCAGCAGAGGGAGACAAAGGCATTCTCCAAACTCTTGGCTTGTAGTACACATCAAACACCAGGGGCACCAGAAGCCAAAGCAGCCTTTGCAGCAGACACATGAGCGCAACATTTTGTGTCAATATTTATAAAAAAAAAAAAAAAAAAGAAAAAAAAAAAAAGTAGATAGTTCACACTGTGTATCTGGTTTCAGTGCCCCATCACGTAACCTTTATGTTTTCCATTCTATCTTTGAACAATTGTATTTGGTGGTAAAACATTTTAAACAGCTATAGTTGAGGGACACATATTGCAAGACTTCTGTCTGACTCGTCTTTAATGAACAAGTAACACATTTAGGTCCTCTGTTTTTTTTTTTTTTTGGCTTTATTATTGTTTTCTTGAATTGCAAACGGCTTGGAATTTGAACATGCATTACACGACACAGGATGAGCATTATTTCATTGATTGTTATACAGTGCATCAGAGAGTAAAGATTCTGAAAGATTCTGAATATGAAACATGAGTAACAAATAACAACATAAAAAAAATATACTCAAAAGTACTCAAACTATTGAATAATTTTAATTTGTTGCTTTTTTTTTTTATTTTTTTTTATTTTTTTTTTTAGCTATCTTTATAACATGAAAGCTTCCAACTTGGAGGGTGAAGACTAGTACATGCTTCCTCCAAGACACAGGAAACCAGCCATCATGGTATTCAAACTGCTGCTCGTGCTTCGTTGCATCTAAATGCTGCATGCAAATAATATACCACTAATAATAAAAAAAAACCTTTCTCTCATTCACACATGTATACTCACAGACGCTCATGTCCTCGCAGCAGTCACACAAGCCTGTGCTCCATGTGTTAATCTTGGCATGAGGCGGCATCATCGTCGCTGGCTGCACAGTGACTGTTGTAGCCATTATAACAACACAGCCCTAAAGAACACACAGACAAATAAACTTTGGTGCCAACGTAATGGATTTCACAGTCATCATGCACCTGGCCTTACATAGAATGAAGTAAACAGTTCTTAATGTTGGCCTCATGTCAGTCTGGAAGTTTGTCATTAACATCCAAGCAGGTCAAATTACAGCTGGCAATGGACGAAAAGAATATGGAATGCATCAGTACAGCACGATCCAAAAGTGGTGTGATGGCTGAGTGAGTAAATCACAGCAAACACAAAGCCCAATCCATGTGTGGAAACTACAGTACAGTGCTGGTGGTCGATTCATATCTTATGATCAGGAAAGTTCCACAAGCATGGAAGGTTTAAACAACTGGTTTTATTCCTTATTTTTTAAATGGTGTCCAACAATTGAAATTATCCATTTGGCGGATCCGATGTCTATACCAGGAACAATGTGCGAGAGGCGAGAATATACCTTGGATGGAATGCCAGTCCATCACACTGCACCGAGCACAGGTTTGCACCCCTATGCGTAGCCAAGCCAGCTGGCAGGAAACCAGAGACCACAGAGGAAGGCACACAGACACTTGAACACGTGAAGCTCATTCGGCTGATGCTTTTTCTCAAAACAACATAGGGCTGAGATATACAGCTGAGGTTTCAGCATCCACTAACAGGAGCCATGCTGAAGAGATAATCAGTGTTATTCACTTCACCTGTCAGTGGTCATAATGTTATGCCTGATCGGTGTATGTATGTGTGTGTGTGCGTATATATATATTTATATTTATATATAAATATATATTATATATTTATATTTAACAGCATATTGATGTAGTCAATATAACTACAAACAAAATGAGCTATTACTTTGCTATATAGCTTAACATTTTGGGTGTTTGCATAACAGATTGTGAATTGTTAAAAAGCGCCTATTTTTGGAAATTCAGCTTTAAAGTTTTACTTCCGTATTACAGTACGTGCTATATCTCGGTCATTTTCAGGAAGATATATAGATGTTAACCTTTTCAGCTTTGAGAACCATTTCCCTAAACTGATAACATTCATAAGAAAGCCATTATACAGAATTATGTTTTTTTTTTTTTTTGCTACAAGCAGTATACATCGCAATATACCGTTTGCATGTATTTCTTTCTCTACTGACTCTATAAATTACACCTTCTTCATTTGCAACTGCAAGGCACTCAACGGAATAAAATATCTGCGCTAAACAATATCACAACGTACGACCAACTTATGGCACCTTTTCACTAGTTTGAAAAAAACGCTGAATTCGTGTCCTAAAGATCATCAAACTCGCTCAAATCCTTACGCTTGCCCATTTTTCCTACTGCTAACCCATCAAATTTGAAGACAAATTGTTCACTTGCTGCCTAATATTTCCCATCCACTAACAGGTGCCATGACGAAGAGATAATCAGTGTTATTCCCTTCACCTGTCAGTGATCATAATGTTATGCCTGATCAGTGTATACTAAAGCATCATCATTTTAAAAATTCTTTTGTCTCAAAATATTTTGTCACTGTTGTTACTGGAACACTTTTTTGCATTGTAATGTTTGGGACAGATTCATTTGAAGTACTTCCTTCGTCAAAAGGTCAGTGCGTGACGGTTCAAACTTTGAACGGTAAGTAGATATTCTGTATCATAAATAACATTTGGTACTTTTATGGTTACATTTACATGGCAACAGTTTTTCAAGATAGCATTTTTGCTCATGGGTCAGCCCTTTTGAAGTAATCCTCCATTTGAAAAAAAAAATAAAATGTCATTTCGCTGTCATGGGCACTGGTGTCACACTACAGGTATATAACACCAGCCACTTTACTATTTTGGTCATAAACATTTTGCGGACTTCACCTGTTGAGCTGTGACTCACTGCTTGTACATTTGTCATTGGCGTGACAATTCTGTTTTGAGAGCATTTTCTAACGCGCACAACATGGCCAAAAGTTTGTGGACACTTGTTTATCACACCTGTATGTGCTCCTTCCCCAAACGGGAAGTTGGAAGCACACAACTGTATAGAAAGTCGTTGTATGCTGTAAAGTGAGCATACAAAGTGAGGACTACATCTCATTGGGATGCTCATAAAGCACATATGAATATTATGGTCAAATGTCCATAAGCGACTGGCCATAAAGTGTATGATATTCCTGAAATGTATGAAAGTATAGCACACTAGATGTTTTTTTTTTTTTTTTTTTTAACAGTTTTTGCACTGCATTGATTTTCTAATTGGTTCATGAAGATTGCATCACTTGAAAGATAAACTGAAACACAAAGACTAGAAATTTAGTCAATGACAGTCCTTAATAATAATTATTTTTTTATATGTGTGCTAAACTGAGCCATAACCTTTAATAAGCATTTTAAATATTTAGACACTTATTAGCAATCATTTCATTTTTAAAAGAAAGGAATGGGGGTTCAGATATGAACTGTTACAGTGCACTATTTCTGGCAAACTGGATTATTGTTATTGTCCATCTAGGGGAAATTTTTTAGCGTAGCTAATCTACTAATCAGCACGTATTTTGGAGGTTGACAAGAGAACCTGGAGGAAAGTCATATGGACATTTGCAAATCTGTGCCGAGAGAGTAACTTGAGCTCAGATTGCAAACAAATCTGTGAAAACCCTCCACGTGTGACGCAGCAACGCCGTCCACTGTAATGCCCTAGGCAAAATTCTTTTGAACTCTATGTAGGTCATTGGTTAATCTTACACCTATGTATGTGTAAAAAAAAAAAACAAAACACAGAAATAATGCACCCCATCCACACAGTGAGAATGATGGTGAGAGAGAGACAGAAGGCATCACCGATCAGTCTCAGGATGTCTGAGTTTAGCTTGCTGTCATGATTCAATATGAGCTATTAATTAACACTTCCAAAGCAACAAGATAGAAGGGTGGTGTGGAAGATGCCTGTCCTAGGAACAATCACCAACATCCAACAGCTGGAATTCGCTGATTCATCATCATTTATCAGGGGTACATTGTGAGCAAATTATTATTGCGCAAAGTCCTTATCGTGCCAGTTAAATTTCTAATGATGCTTTGTGAATTCCAGCTGTTGAATGTTGGTGCTTGTTCCTAACACAGGCATCCTCCACACCACCCTTCTATCTCGTTGCTTTGAACTCTAAATGACATCGTGTATGTTGGTTAGATAAGACCAAAATTGCACCATAATAATTTGCTCACGATGTACCCCTGATAAATGATGATGAATCGGTGATGCTTGAAACGCTTTGTTCAATGAGGCCAGGGGCTTATATGGGGTTTGATGGAATGGTGCTATTTTAGCTCTGGTTAACCTGGATAGATCTGCCAGGAGGATATGGGTGCTTGCTATGGAGTGAGATCACTGCCTTTAATATGAGAGCACAGAGAGATCTTACTCCATAGTTTTTTTTTTTTTAAACACTGGATCCGAATACTCAAAAGCAGCACCCAGGACAGAATTCCTCCTGAAGACTGAACTGGTCAAAATGTCCATAGGTAATAATGGCCTTAACAAACTCACAACCTTGTTAAAAAGATTTTTAGCCACTTGAACCACAATGGTGAGTCAAAATTCAGAGCTGCTCTTCTGTGAAAGTCTGCTTATATATATATATATATATATACACACACACACACACACACACACACACAGTATATACAAACTTATTTGAAAAGGAAGTAACATGACGAGTTGAGCCAGTCACGTTCTAGGCATGTGATGCAGAGTGAGGATTGCCTCAACACCTGATTCAGACCTCACCTGGGCTCAGATAAACCAGACTTTGGGAGGTCCTTTCACGAGGACCAGAGATCAGTTCTCTGGACCGCTCACAAATCGTGGTATGAACCCCCCCCAAAAAAGAACAAAAAACAAAACACAAGTATGAAAATGACCTGGCACTAGATGGAGTTTTGTAGAGTTTGTGAGCCCAAACATACTTCCAAGTCAACAAATAGCTGAAGGAACACAAATGCAAACACCCATCTCAGTCCCTGGATTTCACCCCTGATGCACACACCTGGGGTCTGTATTGAAAAATGAAGTGCACATATAAGAATATACAGTAAAGCAGCTGCTTTGTGACTGGAGGAATGGCTCCTTTTTATGAAGGGTGCCAATAATTCTGAATGTATCTCAGCTCTGTTTGAGGATAAGTAGAGTTCTGAAGAACTTCTCTGGGTGAGGTGTACAGTACTCATGTATTAATACATTTAGCGATCCAGTGTAGCGTAACGGTTGACCAGAAAAGGTTTCATTTCCCCCCTCACCAGCCATCACAGTGATAGTTTGTTACACTATCACACTCTCACCTGCCCTTTTAGACATTTTGTGTCTATATGTGATTTGAACTATATGTGATTTGCATCTGACACCTGCTACCTTTTTTTTTTTTTTTTTTTTTCAACGAATGCTTAATGCGTTTGAAATAAAATCCCCCAAAACGGAGCTGACTTGATAACGGGATTGAAAAAAAAAAAAATAAATAATAAAAAGTAAAAAAATAAAATAAGTAGCTGCGGTTTTACGCAGACAGTTCCAGACTGTAATCTTGTAAATCTTTCTAAGGTGATGTTTCGAGGCATCGATTTATTTGACACCCGATCTCTTTTTTTTCACACCTGCAGCAAAGTCTGTGAAAGTCTGTCTGGTAGGACTAGTTCCTCCCCAGATTATAACCGTACCAACAGTAAAACAACAGCAGTTCATCTTCTTCCCCGTATTCATCGCTAAGGGGAACAGGGCATACACAAAGAAATTCGAGGATGATGAGCATTTCTTTCCATTATGGCCCAACATTTCACTTGCAAACTCACATTCATGAACCGCAGGCAAATGAGACCCACTTTAACTCAATCCCATGCCATTCTCTCTTTCTGACCACTCCTTTTTTTTTTTTTCCTTTTTTTTTTTTTCATAAGGGTATTTGCTGCTTACTCATATTGTATATGGCACATTCATTTATACACACACCTATGTTATTACTGAACAATTCATTTCTTCAACTATTCATTTAGAAAGCCAGTATTGTCCAAGAAATCTGGGATTCCTAAAATCTCATCCAGGGTTCGAGGAAGAACGCAATCGGAAACTGTGAGTCTGTGCCAATCCATAAACCAATGACAGTAGAATGACTCTTCAAAGACTGAGATTCTGAAGGTATGACAGTTTGTTAAGGATCTTAAATACTGTATACCTAAAAAATTACCCATTACCAGCGTAATGTCCATTACAAATCCATGACTGTGGCTTTTAACATGTTTGCCTGATAAAATTCCAGAATTAAATCATTAGGTAATTAGTTAATCAGTGAGTTAATTAGTAATTAATTAGTTATCTAAGCCATGACAAGAAAAAAAACTAAATACAAACATCATTTATAATAGGTTATAATAAAGACAGAAAGAATAAATACACATTGTACCTGCTGGAGTCGGATGTGAGAAGTGAAGCCAAAAGCAGGTGTACTTTCTATCCTTTGTGTGAGTGAGTGCGTGCGTGCGTGCGTGTGTGCGTGTGAAACTTTGGCGGGGCTGAGGACAAATGCAGAGAAGGACAGAAAGGCACACCCATGCTTCCCTTCTTATATACTGTTGTTTGTTTTGGCAACAAATCCAATGGAGAAAGGGCAAATAATCATCTTTTATTTTTATGACGTCATTATTTGTAAAGTGCACAAATTGTCCTCGCTGAGGTCATGAGCAAACCAGCACGGACGCAAAACTTTTTACTGAAGGCTTTACAGAATTATATGGTTGAACTTTAGGATTTTATGGCTAGGTGAATAACATCTCGAAAGATAAAAGCAAAGCAACGACTGCCACTGATGTGGTAGAAAAACGTGGCAAAAAAGAGTTTTTTTTTTTTTTCCACTTTTTTAAAAGAAGAAAAATCGCCCGTTGCTATAGTAACTACAATTTCCTGATCATTGTACAGATGCTTGTAAACCATAGCAAAAACAAGCAGAACATGGTTTGTGGCCGGAAACCTGTACATGGTGCTTTTTTTTGGCAGTTGGCCACCGAACTATGAATTACACATGCTAAGCTGAAGAAGAAGAATGGGACAGTCAGACCTTGCCTACTGTTAGGTTAGTTGCTTGCATCTATCAGAACGGGGTCCCAAAATAGTCCCG
This sequence comes from Synodontis membranacea, assembly GCA_025674565.1. Lineage (NCBI taxonomy): Eukaryota > Metazoa > Chordata > Actinopteri > Siluriformes > Mochokidae > Synodontis > Synodontis membranacea. Next base: position 7,020,100 of record JAOVYU010000051.1, read on the forward strand.
TTTTATTTTTTCTAAGAGAATACAATCAGAACGGAATAGAGTAGCTCCGCTTTAAATACCTGGCTGGTTCTAGGTAAGAATAAAATAATCGGCAATAATTTAGCATTTGTACCACGCATTTACCCCACTCTCAGAACAAAAGACAGTAGACGTTTAGCGTTCCTTGTCACTCTGTTGTTACCCACGAGGCTACATCGTTTGTAGCTTTAGCACGTGCGTTTCCTGGAAAATACGTAGCATCGTCTAACATACCTTATGTCTCTAAAAGGTAATTAAAGGAAAAAGATCGGCCCTTATGGTTCAATTGTGTATCTGAAATCATAAGATAGGTGCACTCTTGAGGGTAGCACCAAAGGCGACATGGAAAAGTACAGGGTTCTTAGGGATCTTAGCGTTAAAAAGAGTTCTCCTATTCCAGAGAATAAAACATACAGAGCATTAAACTTCCTCTGGGGATAACCTATAAAAAAAAATTAAGAATTAAGATATTAATCTGGAAAATAGGTTTCGATCATGTTTGATTTTATGGTCTTGAGTATCATCTCCTGCTGGGAATTCTCTAATAATAGAATTGCAATGAAGCAATTATTTCCATGCTTTTATGCTTTAATTTTATCTTTAAAATCTTACTTTTTTTTTTTGTTTGTTTGTTTTTTTTTGCACGAATTCCTTTGAAACTCGGTGATCTTCGACCATCTAAATGATTTGCTAATGTTTAAGGCAGCTATACGATGGATGATTGTGGCTCTTGTGCCATGGGATTAGTTTATGTTTAACATTCAACATTCGAATCTGGTTGTATAACGTTTTACTGATGCAGGAAATCAGCCATAAAAGAGTAAAAGGTAGCCATGAGTTTCAAAGAAGAGAAAGTGCATAGGTTTCATTTCTTACCAGTCCTTATGCTCCAGGAAGATGGTGTGTAGGTTTCACGGCTCTGCACTTGGTAACGGAGCAGTCCAGCCTCTCTTTATTGTTTGTCAGTTTTATTCCCCCCTGTGGTTAGGACGTCACATCCAATCATTTCCCTCTGCCTTCATGCAAAGTCGACACCTGTGTAGCAATGCCCTCTGTTTTGGTTTCGAATCTTCGCTCTTGTCTCAAACATGCCTCTAAACCCTGCTCTGACAATTAAATGTGACTATATCAAATTATCTATAGGATCATTGTAGGAAAAAGTAAAAGCTTGGGGTTACCAAGTCTCCAAAACCTCCATGAGATGCCACCTCCATAACAGATTGTATGAAAATGCCAGAAAAATTCTTCTACTTTGCCAGTTAACCACAAACGCAAGTGCCTGGAGTTTGTGAAATACTTCTACAACTGACCGGAACAAGGGTTAGGGTTGTTTCATTCATCTGATGAAACAAAAACTGATGTACACTCCAAGTGGGTTTGGCAGAAAAAGAAGGGTGGCTATAATGAAATCAACCTTATTCCAACTGTAAAACAGTGATGTTTTATGATGCTGTGTGGCTGTTTTTCCTCCAAAGGCCCTGGACACCTTGTACAGGGTGCATGGCATCCTGAAATACAAGGACATTTTAAATCAATATTGGGCTGCCTCTGCCAGGAAACTAAAACTGCGTCATTATTGGATCTTCCAGCAGGACAATGATCCAAAGAATATGTCCATACCAACACAAAATGGTTAACTGACAACAGAGTCAAGCTTCTGCCATGGCCTCAGTCCTCGGACCTGAATCCTGTGCGGTGAGCTGAAGAGGAAAGTGTCCAAGAGAGGGCCTAGGACCCTGGATGATCTGGAGCGATTCTGTAAAAAGGAATGGTCTCAGATGCCCTGCTCTGTATTCTCCATCCTTGTAAAATGCTCTAGACGGAGGCTGTTTTATTGGCAAATCAAGGTTGTACAAAGTATTAAATGCCAGGGGTCAATAATTGTGGTACATGTTTAAAAAAAAAAAACAACAAAAAAAAACAAAACAAAAAAAAAAATTTCTTGAAGAGGGATTTGTTTTTCTCTGAATAAATTTATTTGAATTAAAGGTTGGGCTTTTAACAAAAAAGTTTCAGTGTTTTTTCGTAACCCCCCCCCCACCCCCCTTTTTTTTTACCAATCTATATAAGTTGTTCCAATACAGTAAATGTGGAGAACACTGTGCACCTTTCTCAATAAAAGATACATTAAAGGTGATTAACGGTAATAAAGCTGTACCTTTGCATGAGAGTATTACCTCAGCAACAAGAGAAAGTACCTTGTTTTGTTTAGTACCCATTTATTTACCAGAGATTCCCAGTCCTGGCCCTGGACATTTTAGTGTTTGTCCTGCTCTAACACGTCCACTTCAACTCATGAAGTGCCGGTAATTAAAGTATTAAACAGATCAGGTGTATTGGGAACAAAGAAACAACTGAAGTGTGCAGGACATGTGTACAGGGGTATGACACGTTGATTGTATGAACACAGAACGTGGATACTACACCGAACTATTACACTACTAGAAAAAGATAAATTGCAAAAACACAATCTGTCAGTGACACTGTCGTTATGTATTTGAGGAAATTAAGAGTTCATAATTCTGTATGAGAAAAGAAAAAATTCTGTTTTCTGGTGGTGTTGACACACACCGATCTAAAGCCTGGCTCCCAGGGGTCAGCAATTATTTTATTTTAATATTTTTGCTTGCTTTCTGGCTCAAGAGGTTTCTCTCCATGAGCTTCTCAGCTGACCTGACAACAGTTGAGCAGTTGGACTGAAAGATGGTTGTGTAGAACTGCTCAAACATCCCCTTTGAATGCAAAACAACATCCTCTTCTGTGTCATTCACAGTGGTCTGAATGCACCAGAGGACCAGACACACAAACTCCTCGCCATCACATAAGACTGATGACTGTTGTTTCATATGCAAACTTCAGTTTAACAGAAGGGTTATTGGACCCTTCGTTGTCTTATGAAATTCTTTTATTCCAATGCCAATTTACTAGATAAACCCGAAATTAGGTCATAAAGATGTTTTAAAGTTTTGGTGTCATGTCCACTTTAAAAAAAAAAACACTGAGATGGTTTGCATTAGCTGTAAGCCATGACTGAACAAAGCAGAGGATGAATTTACAGCTGCCTGTGCAAACAGAAACTATTTTTTACAGCACTAAGAGCAAACCAGACTGACATGGTATAGTCGTGGTTAGCACTGTGGCCTCACAAAAAGAATGCGCTGGGTTCGAACACGTTGACTTGACTGTATGGGTTTCCTCTGGCCACTCTGGTCTATTTCCAAAGTCCAAAGACAAGCATATTAGGAGAACTGGCCGCTCTCGGTGTGAATGGTTGTTCTTCTCTGTCTTAGCCCTGGAACAGATTGTCAACTTGTCCAGGGTATACACTGCCTCCAGCCCAAAGTCAGCTGGGATTGGTTCCAGCTTCCCCACAACCCTGACAGATAAGTGGTCCAGATGATGGAGGGATGGATGGATTGACGACTAGAAAAACTATGCAGTTGGGAACTTTGGATGTCCTGCACCTACATGCTAACTGCAGACATTGAGGCTACAAATGAATTAGGTCGAATAGTCCATCTTATTTTCTTTCCTTTCCTACTTATCCTTAACCCTGATGGAAGATGTCAAGAAACGTCAAGGAGAATTCATAAGGACGTAGGAAAAGACAATTGGGGTGCTATGAGACTCCAAATTCACTTCCACTAGGCTATGAAATTACGAGACGGGCGAATGTTATTGATGCGGGTCTATAAACACTGCTGTTGCTGCAACTCTCCTTTTGTAAAGAATGGTCCAGTGTACCCTATGCTCAACGAGATAAGAAAGGAAGCACAGAAACACCTTTCCTTAGCATTTAGAGAATTAAAAAAATCAGTTAGGAACTTTCGTAGGAAAAAAAAAAAAAAAAAGACTATTCTACCATGTCCCATACTATAGGGCTTCTACCATAGTGTTCTGTGTTGTGAGGATCAAAAAGCTGTAGCGGGGTTTAAAGTCATCATTAAATGAAACGAGGGAGTTTCCTCATGCGACCAGTAGACACAACTGAAATTTTCTCTACAGCCGAGTTCAATGCGGAGAAGCAGGGCAAAACAAAACAGCATGTAAACTAGC
>JAOVYU010000051.1:7115215-7139614 GCA_025674565.1 Synodontis membranacea
CAAAACATACTGTGCACTTTGAAAACGCAGTTATGATTTGTAAAGTAGGATGGAGTGGTAGATAGCTCTCATCCAGTATTCCCAGGACAATGATAAGCATCAATAATAAGTCTATGGGAGGAGCGCCTGAAGGCAGCATTAATGCCGAACACTTACTGTCCAGCTGCAGGACGGAGTCGTAGATTTTGCACTGGAGTTGTCCGGTGCTCTGGAAAGCGCAGGACATCCACAAGCCCTGGTAAGTAGCCACGGCGGTGATGATGCTGTCTCCCACATGAGCTGACATCTTCCACTGCGGCAGCACCGTGCCAATGATGAGCCCCATGATGCCCACCAGAGACAGGGAAAAGCCCAGCAGCTGCACTCCTGAGTTCGCCATGGGTTTGAGTCTGAGTTCAATGGAATGAGTTTGAGTTTTCTCCCAGCCGTCCAATTTTCTTTGAAGGAATACTAATCAGAATAATTAATAATTCTTCTTCTTCTTCTTTAGCTTCTGCCACCAGTGAACTAGAGACAAAAGTGCGACTCAGAGCGCGCGCGCCTGCCTGCATCATCCCCCGGGCTTAACGGGATGCTGTGACGTCACGGCCAATAGTTGGAGGTAGTTTTTGATCCACAAGTTGTATCCAGATCAGACTGGATAAGAGAGAGAGAGAGAGAGAGAGAGAGAGGATGTGCCCCAAAGTTGTTTTCTTTTCCCAAGGCTTCAGCACTGAAATATTAGCACATATAAGTGTCAGAGTGTCTTAAACTAACAAGACTAGATGGAGAAAACTACTACTGCCACACTCACTCATTGCTCTGGGTCTCTGGGGTTTACCTGGCAGGGTTTAACATGCAAAAGAAAAAAAAAAAAAGTTTCACACATGCTCCTTGATTACTGGCTTTAAGTACGATTCCATGATTGGGTTGAGATTTAGCTGTTATAAGTTAACGTGTTTACAACATTGAGGGTGTAGTGTTGGTGTGTAGCGTTGGCATCTCATATCTCCACAGCTCCTGGGTTGATCTTGAGCTCTGTCTTCTGTCTGTGTGGAGTTGAGTTTTGCGTTTTTCCCTGCATGGGTTTTCTCTGGGTTCTCTGGTTTCCTCCCACCTTTTAAAACCACGCCAATATGTTGGCTGACTACAATAAATACAATAAATATGCGTGGTGCCCTGATGCTGTATGTACTGGTATATATGGAATACTGCCACCTCGTCCCCAGTGTTCCCAGCTCCCTGACCTAGATATAGAGTGAATGAATGAATTTGAACTCTTCTCTAGGAAAACCAATCAAAAATGTTACCCACTTGTTTTTACATTGTCCATTGATTCATCCATCCATCAATCCATCCATCCATTTTCTTTACTGCTTATCCATTGTGGGTAACAGGGGAAGCTGGAGCCAATCTCAGCTGACTTTGGGGTGAGAGCTGGGGTAGATTCTGGGCAGGTCACCAATCAATTGCCGGGCCGACACAGACAGCCATTCATACTCACGTTCACACCAGTGGGCAATTCAGAGTAGCCAGTTAACCTAATCTGCATGTCTTTGGGCTGTACTAACAATGTATTTTTTATTTTTATTTTGCCTTGTATTATTTATTTGTTGACAGTGGCTACATATGACGGTTGAAAATTGAAAATAACAGGGTTGCGTTTTCTGCATAGAATTAACAAAGACTCAGAATGTGGTTAAGTAAGACCTTGTACACCCACATTCACACAGAGCTGGCTTACCTTAAGGTATTATTTGATAAATTAATAATAGCTCTATAATATCCATAAGGAGGTCTTACTTTCAGAATGACTTTCAAAAAGTCAATCACAATATCACTAAGAACAGAAATCGGTAGCTCAGCTTTATTCATGTTTTATTTACTGTATTATTCTGAAACATAGGGAATTACACTGTACCGGTGTTTTGAATGGCCTTTATCGTTTCATTGCATACATATTTTCAGTATCAAGTGAAGCATTACAATCATTGAACAAGTAACGATCAATGAAAAGTGTTTATTGGGACTCAATGTTCTTTCTCTGAGCTGCTTCAATGGTGTGAATTTGGCCTTAGATAAACTCAGTCTTCTTCTTCTTCTTCTTCTTCTTCTTCTTCTTCTTCTTCTTCTTCAGGAAAGTCCACTTTCCCAAAACCCCCCCAAAAAAGCCAGCAGTTGTGAAGCTGTTTGGAGAATAATACGACTATTACATTTCTGGAGTTTATAATATTTCAAAAGATATGACAAAAAAAAGATGCACATTTATTTATCACTTAGTGCTGTTTTTCTTTACTCTTCTCCAATACAATAGAGTAGTGATTTATAATCTCACTGTCCAGTGTCACCCAGAAGAAGATGGTTTCCTGTGTGAGTCCGGTAACGCTCAGGATTTCTTCCTCATGACGTCTGAGAGTTATTTTCTTTTGCCGGTGTCGCCCCTGGCTTGCTCATTACCCACATAACTGTACATCTGGTTTCCCATCAACACGACAATGTCTATTGTTATAAGAACTATACAAAAGAAATGAATGCTTTCTGTTTTACTTTTGACACAGTTTTTGGTCTGTCCCACCCCTGCAGGTTTTTGTCGGTAAGAGTGTTCGAGTGCCTGTATGACCTCAAGGACTCCTCACTGTTGCCTATATGTCTTTGGTTGTCCTTCACGAGGTCCTCAAGTTTGTATCCCCAAGGTACAGACAAAGGAGCAAAAGTGGTCCTTCATGGCGCTGATGTTCCTGTGCAACTATACTCCACTTACTGTAGGTACAAAACACATCCCAGTGAGAGTACCACCCCAATAACACAGATTTGTACTTTAAAACCAAAGGTTAATTCATTCATTCATTCATTCAATCAGTCAGTCAGTCGATCATCTTCAAGTAAATGCTTAATTTATATTAGGCTGTGTTACTCAAGAAAGAGGTGTACTCAAAAAGGAGTCAATAAGACACCCAAGGAAAAACAACCTGAGTAGTTACTTTCCAAATTACCTTTTATATAGTATCCAAAATTGACCCAAGAAACAGACCTAATATCGTATTTCTTGCAAGTGCATTTTTGAACAATTATCTTACTTAACCAACTTAGTTAGCTATGCTGAAGTGAACACCAGCTAAATTATCAATAGCATATAAAGAAAGATAAGATTATCTGTCTGTCCAACTTATCCAAATGCTATTAGGGTTTCAGTAATTCGCTAGGTTTGTTAGCTTGCTAGCTGAGGTCATTCAAAAGTTTCTAGCTGTATATGCACTTAGCCATCTAGCAAATATGCCCCTTACACCTGATCCTTTAACACATCAAAACAATTGCTCACAAGCACCAAACAATTCACAACAATTCGGAATAAAATTTTAATGTAAAATTGAAGATATCTTGTCTATTTTTTTTTTTTTTCACCGATCCATTCATTTTGTATGGTTATTCAGTATGTAATGTACCCAAACCAGCCTTGGACGTCTCTGTGAAGGAAAGAAAAGATAAGGCATATTTCTGTTTCATGTTTCTGATACAAACCTATAAGTAAATAGTAGTAAATGTAAATAAACACCATGTGACTGATGCAGAAAAGATGTTCAGGCCTTATAATATCCTCACCACTCTGACAGAATTTCCGCAGGAAACACCAACCTGTGGTGTGCGACGTGTCACATCTGAGCACTCCGTTTATTCATGTCCTGTGTATGTGCTAGAGAGCGACATGTCCCGGAACAGTGTGAGCTATTGTGTGCCACGGTGATCTGTGCTGGCGCCACTGACTCAGTAAGCTCACTGGGAAAGAGACCATGCTCGTTACTTGAGGAAGGAAGCAATAGTAAATTAGAGAGGAAATTAATTTCACAGGTTCACTCCGATGCAGCTTACAGTGTTGTTTTAAATAAAGATTTATGATTTGGCATGATGTGTGACAGGATGACTTGAGGCAGATGGGCTTTTTTGATATAGCGCCACTTAACCTAAAATAACACTGTCTGAGTTCACAAAATGACATATATTTATATAGTATAAGTGAGGTCAGAGCACAGGTTGAGCAATTGTGTGGTATCCCTAGAGAGGAGTAATGGCCACGGGCAAGGTGCCAGCATTGGCAGTTCTAGATTTTGAGCCCACACCCATCCAGTAACTGGCAAGAAGTTGAAAAAGAAGAAGAAGAAGAAGAAGAAGAAGAAGAAGATGAAGAAGAAGAGGAGGAGGAGGAGGAGGAGGAGGAAGAGGAAGAATATTATGAAGAAGGAGAAGACGAGGAGGAGGAGGAGGAAGAAGAAGACGAGGAGGAGGAAGAAGAGAAGGAGGAAGAAGAGGAGGAGGAGGAGGAGGAGGAGGAAGAAGAAGACGAGGAGGAGGAAGAAGAAGAAGAGGAGGAGGAGGAGGAAGAAGAGGAGGAGGAGGAGGAGGAGGAGGAAGAAGAAGACGAGGAGGAGGAAGAAGAAGAAGAGGAGGAGGAGGAGGAAGAAGAAGAAGAAGAAGAAGAAGAAGAAGAAGAAGAAGAAGAATTTGTTTCTGGCTTAGAGGTGCTTTTATTTCAATGCATGCAACACAATGGGTTACAACACATAATAAATAAATGTAAAGTAGAAAAAATAAGAAGAAAGTAGTAAAAAAAATAGTCCGTGACAAAGCCCAATATTTGCACTTAAAAGATTATTGCCCATATGAACTGTTTATGAGGGAGATGGCATTTGGGAAGGGGGAAAAAACAAACCGTGCCTAATGCAGAGCTCTCTGTAGCACCTACTGCTTAACTCCAAGGTCTGAGCTTGTTACCATAGTAACTATAGTGTATTTGCTGACATCTCCAATAAAAGGAGTGTTTGGTACATAGTTGGATCAAATACCAGTAACTCTGAGATCATGGGCAGTTGAACTAATCTTGTTTTCAACCTTGCCCTCTCTCGCTTTAAAAAAATATGAAAACTTTCTGTTTTCTATACTCAGATGGAAAGAAAATTCCAGATCTGACAGGATTTGTCCAGTTTTTTTTTTTCCATCACTGAGACTGAAAAAAAAAGTGGAGATCAGTGGGCTGAAGAGAGGAGGAGGGAGGGAACAAGTCCTTGTTTTAGGAACTGCATACGATGGCGCAGTTATGTGATTTATCTGACAACTCATTGGCCGGTTCCCAAAGTGTGGGCCAAATAACCTTGACACACAAAAGAGCTAAGCATTTTTTCAAAGGTTTTCCCTCTCCTGGTTCCCGTAATCACACATTTGTCTTGTGTTTCACCAGTGCATAAACCACAACAGGGTAACAGAAACTGCTAAATCACCCCTGAAGAGCAGAGTCTCCTCTCGCTGCTGTAGTCCTGGCTAGCTCGGTCCTTTTGTGAGCGGAGCAGATAGTATGAAAGGAGGCTGATTAAACTGCTCGAAGCCAGCTTAGAAGGCTGCTGAACCATGTGCAGTAAAACATGTGGGGTTCTCATAAGTGCTCCCTTAAAGGCAGCAATTATAACAGTGAAACAGTTTCTACTGAGCTTTCTTTATGGGCAAATTGTGGCTCTACAGATACAGTGTTTTATAAATGTAAAAAGACTGAATTGCTTGCTTAAATATTGTATTGATGCATTTCATTTTTATTAGCATTAAATACATAATAAATATATATCTGACATACCTGTAAAAAGACATGCATTCCCGTAATTTTAATAAATTGCAATTTAATTATGTAAATAAAATTGTCTTGACTAGTTTATTGTTTTTCAATCTCAGAGAGAGAGAGAGAGAGAGAGAGAGAGAGAGAGAGAGAATGAATGAATATGTGGAATGAGACATCTGAAATGCGACTTTTCTTACATTATATGTGGAGTTGGTGATTAACTGGTGATACCTGTGTTTTATATGAGATGTACACATGCCCTTTCATGCAAATATCCCATCAGCCAGTCATGTAGCAGCAGTACAGTGTATAAAATCTTGTTTTCAATGGTAGTTATGTGGGTGGAAATGCCTTGTTAATAAGGTCAGAGGCCAGATTGGTTCGAGCTGTAACTCATGTAAGCACTCTTTACAACCGTGGTGAGCAGAAAAGCATCTCAGAATTCCCAAAACTCCAAGCCTTAAGGTGGACGGGCTACAACAGAAGAAGACCACATTGAGGTCTTCTCCAGTCAGACAGGAACACGAATCTGAGGCTCAATGGTCAGTGGTTCAATGAAGCTGGAAATGAAAGACTGGAAAAAGATCAGGCAATGTCAGTGGTACCAGCAAATATTGCACTGTCAGAGTCACTGAGATCACATGTTCCCCAATATTGCTTGACCTTCTTGAAGTTCTTGACCTGTACTTGCATGATTTTATGCATTGTGCTTTTTGCCACACGATTGGCTGATTGGCATAAATGAGTAGATGTACAGGTGCCCCTATTAAAGTATCTGGTGTGTGTATTTAATTCACAAATAAAAGTCCTCTTCAAAGAGAATTAATTTTTTTATAGCAATCAATGCATTACACATTTTAAGCAAACAGACACCGCATAATGTACAAAATATTATTTCCTCTGATTTATAAGAGTAATGATGTTCCCTATACACACCCACCTCAGTGACGCCGTTAAATTAGTGGATGAAAGGTCAGAAATTGTATAAAGACGTGAGTGATTTGCGGAATCTGAAAAATGCACCAGAAACAGGAAATCGTTTGATCATGAATCCATGCATTAAAACGAGAAAAAATGCAGTTTTCATGTTCTGGTGCCCTCTTCTGATTTGGTGAAGGAACTACAAGCTCTAAAATATGCAGTGTGCACAAACAAAAGCAATTCCTAGGTTTTAGGAAAGCACGTGGGGACAGATGGGTAGTGTGGTGTGACAGATGGGTGTGTGATATACTTTGGAAATCAGTGTGTGTGTGTGTGTGTGTGTGTGTGTGTGTGTATCTGTGCCGCTTTTAGTCAGGTTGGTCTGGTGTGTGATACACTTATGGGAAAGGGTCCTTAGGTGTGTGATTGAAACTGGCATCCAGAAACATGGCGAGGGTCCCCAAGGTAGTGATGATGATAAAGAGCCAAAGGAAGAGGCGGTCCACAACCATGGCAATATATTGCCAGTCATCAGTCATCTGCCAGCACACACAAACAGAAAATTAAATATTAACAAAGAGAGAGAGAGAGAAATACGCACCAGTGGCATTTGGTGTGAGAAAGGTTGCTACATAAAGCAAACTTAATTAATCTTAAATGAGTTCAAATGAGTGTATTGATTTGTGTGTGTGTGTGTGTGTGTGTGTGTGTGTGTGTGTGTGTGTGTGTGTGTGTTTACTCACAGTATCATCCATATCCTGTTTTTTCAGTTGCTCTGCCATGTATGTGATGGCAGCGATGGCAGATTTGAGATCAGGAGGCAGGATCAGACAGTAGCTGTCGCTGTCAAAAAGCCTCTGCAGCTGCACCTTGTTATCAGATTGGCTGTAAAGCACATATGTGTGAACACACACACACACACACACACACACACACACACACACACACCAAAATGATCTTTTTGGCCTGATAGTTTTTGTTAAAATTCTCCAATTTGAATATCAGCATCTAACAGTTTGAATGCTTTTACTGGGTTTTATGGCATCTACTGATTCTTAATTCACTTACAGGTAAAGGATGTGACTGATGTGTAATCAATCGTAGTGCTGTGCCTTAATGGAATATTTGACAGAACACAGATTCATTAACATTAATGCTGTATATCAGTATTTCTATGTTCATTTATTTCTCATATCACAAAATATCACAACAAACCATTAAACCATAGTTTCACTACTAGCATATAGTGTATATTGCCACACGGTCACCCTTAGAGACCTCTAGACTCCTGTAGCATATCCTCGAATGTTGTTAGAAACTATCACATCCATTTATAATCGGTCCCTGGTCACTATTTAAACCATTATATTAAATTATGATACGAATTTGTTTACAATGATATCACTATGCAGAAAACTATTACTAACCATTATCAAGGCCACCAAAAACCGACAGAAACTTGTAACGCTGATTTCCAACAGGAGAGGTAAACAGACAAAGACATATGCCTTTATATCCACTGAGATACCCGTGTTTACAGATAAGCTTCTCAGAATGTGCGATAAATTATTTGATGAGTACAAAAAATCAGGTTTCTACAGTATTAAAAACATGTATCCCATAAAACAAAAATTGCTTTAGGTTATTAGTTATTAGAATGCTCACATCGCATTGGCAAAAAACAAGCATACAATTTTACTGCTTGTGGTAATTCATTCATTTTCAGTAAGCACTTGATCCAGAGACTTTCCCAGGACCACCGTGTGTGAGATGGGAACGAACCTGGGAAGGGATGCCAGGAAACCAAAATGTTCCGAAAATAGTTCTAACCTGAATTACCTGGATTCATGAGAAACAGTACATTCATAGAGGACACTGTAATTATGACTGTAGTGGTATTTCCCTTCAATGACAAATGACATGATGTGGACACAAACACAAACACACACGCACATGTATGTTCATAGTGGGTCCTGTAAATAGGACTGCAATGGGATGTTTTCTTCTCTTTAGTGTCAAGTGACATGACTCTCCTAACCCTCACTACATTACTAACGCTGGGGAGTATTAAAATAATAGCAGGTGTCCCCATAGGCACAAACACGCATTCCTGAGGGGTCCTGTATCCCAGTACTGAGAAAATACCAATCTGTACACCAAATAAACAGATGACAAATAAGTCATCACATCGTGAACTGATTAATAACTGTTTCCTAGCTATTTTCAATTTATTTCCAATAGTTAAAGAATATAAAAGTGCGACTTCTCCCTATTGTACACGTGGCTGTGCCCGGATAGCACACAATTGGCTGTCTAGCATGATGTTCAATGCTGGGATGGGAGAAGAAAAAACAGAGGAAATAACTCGATACGTATATAGGTAATGCTAGTTTAGTATATAAGGCATCAGCTAATGTTTCAGATAGCTGTTATAACCAGGGTGCTAAATTAGCACCAAGTTCCAGAGGCATGTAGATTTTTGGGTTGGTGTATGAATAATGACAGTTACTGCATCACTCTGGCATGACACTTTGATTTAAAAATAAATAAATAACATTATATAAAATATATATTCTGGGGAGGACTCTCCATTGGACCCCCTACAGTTGGTGGTGCAGAAAGACTGAAATTACTAGGATAGACAACATATTCAAATGCAACAGTTTGGGGACTCCTTTCTCACCTCCATAATGGTTTCATTATAATCAAAGGTGAAAATTTGGGTTAAAAAAAAGTGTTAAAATCACTCACACTAGAGGTAGGTAAAGTATGTGAAGTGTACTATTTACACGTAGCCATTGTTCTGACGTGTTGCATTTGTGAAAATAAGTGAAATGAACAGGTGTACAGCCCTGATGTTCTGTGTTGTGCCTTATATAGGTGGGTATGACACAGGAGTTACTATGTCTAAACACACTGTGTCTACAGAGAGACACACACACGCACACGCACACTTTATTTCATTACCACAGACAGATGGGAACTCCCATTCAGTGCCTGACAGGCATACCTAGTTACACACACACACACACACACACACACACACACACACACACACACACACAAACACGTGCACACACACACACACACACGTGCACACACACACACACACACACACACACCTTTGTCTTACATTACTTCCATTGGCGTAATTATTAACACAGCTATGAAATGTTTTTTTTTTTAAATGAATACTGCAGTTTAGAAACAAAACATAACCAAACAAAACAGTTTTCCTTGTGGGGAACGAGCCGAACATTCCCACAAGGTTAAAAATGGTCAGGGATATCATTCAGGGACAGATGTATAGGCTCCATTTCTAAGAGTGCATGAGACACCTGTGTATTTTAGGGGCATCTGTTAAAGTGCAATAAGAGCTCAGGGAACCAAGGAACCATATTAAGGGGAAGAGAGCATTAGAACAGAGCAACGGGTCATGAATTGAGAGAGAGAGAGAGAGAGAGAGAGAGAGAGAGAGAGAGAGAGAGAAGTGTGATGTAGGGTGAAAGAAAAAAAGAACGATGGAGAGATTTAGAGCTTTGCATGCCTGCTAACATTCCCTACTTCATCTCAGTACCACAGACAGATGGGAACTCCCATTCAGTGCCTAACAGGCATACCTGGTTACACACACACACACACACACACACACACACACACACACACAGAAAGTGGAATTCCACGAGTATTGTACTGTATTGTCCTTACATGCACATAGCACAAAAAAAATAAAATGGCTTATGAAGCTTGACATTTCGCCACTTTTCAGTATTTCAGCTATTTCCCTACATTCCTCAGCAGCCCTCATCCTCCACACATTTAGCCGCTCCTCCTCATCTTACTCTCCCTTTGTGTCCTGAGCTGGATTAACCCTAATGCCAAAACTAAACAGGGGCTTAGAAGCTGGCGACAGTGGCGGGCGACTGGGCTTAGCTGGGCTGAAATCAAATGCCTTTGTAAGGAGAAGAGAAATGGCCACAGCCATATGACTGGAAGACCCCGGAGTCACGTTTACAAGCTCCCTGCACAATGTAGCAGGATCCTGTTAGGGTACACTCCAGACAGATTCACCTGTAACTGCTAGATAATCCCTTCAGGGAAAAGACAGCGATTAGATTTCTTTCTTTTATTTATTTATTTATTTATTTATTTTGCGCAATGCTCTAAAGATCTTTATACTTTAGAGCTTCATAGTTTAACAGCTGAACTTTTTCTACAGGGACGTTCCTTAATAAGCAGACAATTCTATTACATTTAGTCCACAGTGACAGGAGAGGAAATGAGATGACTTACAGTGAAAATAAGACCAGCTGGGATGAGAGTTTTTGGTGTCGATTTAGTGCCAACATGTCAAAGCTACACTGGATTAATCCATGCTGTTATTATTGTATGCGCGACCAAGGAATTATGTTCATTCTTTCTAAAACCCGCTGAGTTCTACTTTCCTTCATTCCGACAGCAAGGCTATCGCCTCTGTAGTCTTTAAAAGGTCCTTGCTCTTTCTTTGTTGTAATTAAGGATGCAGTGAAACTGCATATCTATTGTTCTTCTGTTTAAACTTCTTCATCTTCCGTACCAAATTTCGATTTCGAATAACCCAATCACAGATCATCGCACACAGACAAATAATACACCAAACCGTGCGTCTCGATCGGACTCGCTGTGCTATTATTTCGTTCATCAGAATACGTTACCATGGCGACGTTATTCACGCTCAAACACACTCGAGCTCCCATAGGGATGCATTGAGGGTGCTATTACTTTTCCCCATTGACTCCCATTCATTTCACTGCAGATCCCATAGGAATGCATTGACGGTGCCAGCTTTCAAGCACTCAGGTGAGACTTGCCCTGATGCTCTGTCACCTGACCACGTGACCTCTGATGGTGTTAGCGTTAGCATGTTAGCATGTTAATAAGCTAGCATGCTCCGAATGAAGTGAAACTTGCCATGACGCTCTGTGACCTCACCACGTGACCTCTAGTGGTGTGACTGCTATGGCCACTGCATCCTTTTCATAATTTGCCGCAGGGGAATTGTCTAGTTTGTCCTTGTTGAGGTGTTGAGGTGGTGGATTCAAAGATGCTAGGTGTAGCTAGAGAAACATTATTATTGCTAACAATAATTATGTTTCTATTGTTAAATCTCCTATATCTTCCTGTGTGCCGAGTGAGAGCACTGAAACACTATGTGGAAGTGATTGCCAGCTGTCAGGTCACTGGTCAGTTGTTTATATGCTCATCAGTCAAAAACTCAGGTTAAACTGTTGGCTAAAGGAAGTGACTGTGTAAGTATACTTAAACACAGGTCAATACGAGCCTTCTTCCATTAAATGTACCATGATACATACGGTGCCTTCATGCTGAGCATGACTTACTGACATTTGGCAATGGAGCTCATCGCCTATCTTCAATCGATTTTGGACTGAATGGGGCTTTATCGCGGCTTTGTGGTGCTTCATGTGTTTTGTGGTGAGCTTGAGTGACCTGAGTAACCGTCGCCATCAGAACTGTAGAACACAGTATCAGCACCATGAGCAAATTCCATTCTTAGTTTGAAAACAATATCAAATTGTTGCGCAATTTTTGCTCTCAGTTGAGAACAGTGTCAGAACTGTGAGAGATTCTCATCCTCAGTAAAGAAACCATACGGTATCAGCACTCGAGTGAGTCTCATCCTCTAAGGGGATCAGCATGACCAAATCACTGAGTGACTCATATTTCCAACAAAGTACAGCATCAGCACTATTCATGAGTGCTGTCTTCATTGTCTAGTGAGGTGCACTCACCAGGAACTCACATGACAACTTGGCCTCCACCAGTTCCAAAGAAAACTGCTCTACAACCCAGAATGAAAAGCGGTAGAACAGAAGGTCACATACTATGTTTCTGTTATTGAGTAGAGGGCCTCCTGGGTCACTTGGGTTGATTCAGAATGGTCATGGGACGAGCATAATGCTGCAGGGACCATTTATTAACTGCTAAATTGACAGGTCATGGTCATGAGGCGGTGCAATTGATAATAGTCAAGAAAACAGAGAAAGAAATGAAAATACCCCACCGGTTCTGAAGGATTCCACTCTTACAGCCCTGCCTAATTTTCAACGAATTTATCAAATGAATCAGCACCAATCATTGTATATCTTATTGGCGCTTGATGGTAGAGGTAACGGAGGACATTATATCTTCTTTTCAGCTTATTACCTTCCCCTCCATGGCGCTATCAGTTCAGGATTAATCTTTCGGATGAAATACTCTCCTCCAGGCCTGAGGTTGTGGTCAACACGGGCAACGGGAGGGTCCTTTTTAGGCTCCTCTTTCTGTACGGGTTCCTCCGGGCGGGGTCTGAGCACACCCAGGTAGGGAGGCAGGAAGTTGATGAACACCTGAGATAATCAACATTTCAGTAATTGGCAAACTATAAATTCTCATTGGGGAAAAGATACATGTCAAAGTAACCCGGAACATGTAAATTGAAAAATTGTAAATATTTTTTAAATACCCAAATCCTAAAAAAAAAAAAAAACCCAAAAAAAACCAACAACACATACCTAAACTTTATCTAATTTTCATAAATATATCAGGATTTATACATTTATATCCACTGAAAATGAATTTCAATTCCCTCACATTAGTGGGATTTCAGGATCAGTTATAACCATGATTTTGTTCATCATTAACTAGCGAAGTTAGCACACAGCTTAGCATGCCAGCTGTACAGCTAAAGGTTTCAGGGTATCACATCATCCTCTAAATTTGGCAGTCATATGCCCAAAGACATGGTGCTTATTTCATGACGTCACTGAGCTCATATGTAACATTCCTAGAATATTTTAACAGAAGTACAGAGAAACCTCAGAAGTCTAAAAGAAATAACAACAACAACCACAAAAATATTTAGTACTGTCTTATCAAATCTGATCAAACAACAGTCTATGGAATTGGAGTTTGGTATTTTGTGCTTAAAAACTACACTCTTAAAAGAAATCAAAAAGATCTTACAAGGTTCTTTGGATAGTAAAGGGTTCTTGAGGTCCTTCTGGACTTTGTAATAGAGAAATGCACAGTTATAGAATTCTGACACTTTACATTTAAGGGGCAACTGCAGAACCCTTTAATGGGTCTAGATTTAACCTTTTCCCATTAAGAGTGCAGTTAGTGTAGATAAGAATGTAAAGAAAGTAAACTTGCACAAAACGCAGTTGTGTCTTTTTGGCCTATTGTTTTCAGTAACTACAATACACTTCAAATTCGAGTATATATTGCTCAAGACTAACTTGCGAAAAACCTTACTGCAGTAATGATTGATAGCATCCCCATGCTGGCTGACCTTGCGCACCCAGATGGGCATATAATGTGTGCTGGGGGTCCTGTGGTGCAGGTTTAACACCACAACACTGAGGATGACTGAGAAGGTCACCAGGATCATTGTAAACATCACATAGTTCACAATAATTGGGATTCCCAGGGACGTCTCAGGGACTTTATCTGCCAGCAGGAGCATGAAGACGGTAAGGGCAATAAGGACAGAGATGGACAGAGTCATTTTCTCTCCTGCGGGAAACACCAAAGAAATTATTTAATCAAACAGTCGTATATAGCAGAAGCATGAGTTAAAGGGCTCCAGACATTTCATCTATATCTATAGATTATTTTAGTTTTTTTCAAGTGCTAAAAGGTGAACAATGTTTCACCTACACCGGCTGAAGATTTAAGCCCTACTAAAAAGTTCAGACCACAAAGCAGGTGAGAGTATTCTTAACCATGCTATGCAAACTCACCTGCCCCTGGTGGCAGATAGAACACAAATATAGCCAGCACACTAGTAAGGATGCAGGGCACGATGATGTTGATGATGTAGAAAAGTGGTTTCCTTTCAATGATCAGGTAGAATGTGATGTCTTCATAGAGGTCATCCTGGATGTTCTTCCTGCTGGGTTTGTGGCAGATCTGCCATTCACCATTCTCTGAGCAAAGATAAAATCTCTGAGCAAACACTAAATCAACACTGAAAGCCGTCCATCCATCCATCCATCCATCCATCCATCCATCCATCCATCTATAGACTACTTACACATCAGAGAAAAATCTAAGTAGAAACTAAATAGTATCCAACTAACTTGATCAACATCAGAGAAAACTCCAAAAAATTAAAATTCAAACTAGTCAAATCTAGTCCACGGGATTCACGGCACCCACAACGTCTAGCAGTTTGGAGAGAGACACTTTTTGTCACGGGGCAGTTGGGGAGACAAATGACAGGAAGTAATGTTCCCTGACACAAGAAGTGCACTGACCAGTAAAAGCATTTTCATCTATGACAATCTCATGAATCTCTTTTCCATCCTCGTCCAGGCCGTACTGTAGGTCCACCTCTGAGGCGTCATACGTATACGAGCGAAACACCATGGTGCAGTTCTGCCAGTCAAACGGGAAATAGGCCACCTGGAGAAAAAGAGCTGCATATTAGTGTTGGCTTTTATCAGATGATTACTTGTTTATTTTTTTGTCAAGCTGATGAATGATTGCTGTTTGTAAGCTGTGTGTGCTGCTGTTTTTGCTGTACCTCAATGGAACAGGAGCTGCGGTATATCGCCGGAGGCATCCAGGAAACTGTGCCATCACTCTTAACCAGCACATTCACATAAAGAGCAACATCAAACTGCCCATCGTTACTGCAAAACAGAAAAAAACCCACTCTCACTTAGTGCTTTTTAACAGCATCTGATACAACGTCTAACCCATGCTTCCAGCCATAAGGGTTCAGCGCTACATTTGACTCTGTTATTTCCACGGCATAGCTTTGGGTGCATGGACACAGAGGTCACATATATACTGAGCTTAAATAAGAAGCAATGACAGGTGGGACGTCATATAGTACAGTACAGCCACAGGTTGCAAGTGTAGCTGTTATATTTATATGTAAAGATGGTTTAAATAAGTACAACGAGCACTCACTTGTTGATTAAGTAAATGTCTGGACGCCATACTTTGGTAGGTGGGAGTCGGATAACATCAATATTGTCATAGTCCTTAGGATTCCAGGACAACCTGTAGTCAGACCATGCCTGGAGATGGAAGGAAAGTGAAGCAAAAAGGAGGCAAGCATGGACAGAAAAAAAAAAAACCATGGGTGATGGGTAACATTACGGGTCTCTAATAAATCTTTCTCTAAGATCCAGTTCCAACCCCACATGTCATCCAGATGATAAGTAGTCTGTAGTTTGGATCGGAACTGAATTATATAGGAAGGTTTATTATCAGGGAACAAGATTTAGATTTTATAATTGAAGCTACATTTTATTTAGCTCTTTTTTCAGATACACACACACCCACACCCACACACACACACACAAACAAAAAGAACGACACACTAGTGTAGAAATTATAGCACACTAATTAGCTCTAAACCACCAGAGAACATAAGAGACATTGCAAAAAAAAAAAAAAAAAAAGCAGTTGAGAGCAAAAGGCTTGGAGCAAAACAGAGATGTAATAAATTCTAATTATACGAAGTGACAAGTGAATTAAGACAGAACAGAAACAGAGCAAATCAGTGAAGGAAGATAAATGGAGTGTGCCTCTCACCATGTTCATGAACACATTGGTCGTCATCTCTCCATTCTTCTCGTCCTGCAGGAGAGGAGACACACTGACAGTATCATGCGGTGACTAAATCCAAAAGCAGCGGAACACTCAATCCTGTTAGATGAAGTCTAATGGCCCACACATGGCCTGGCACTTTATTAAAGCTTTGAGTGGAGCCACAGCCAGCGATGAGGAAATGCTGGGAAAAATAGCATCGCATCAGGCTCTTTTTTTCCCCCCTTTAGCTCCTCTCTTCTGTGATTTTTATTAAGCCCAACTAATGGCCAGTAGTGAAAATGTAATCAATGGTTGAACTGTGAAGTATTTTCATTGTGTATTGAGGTTTGCATTTATGACAGCAATGGGATGCTGAAATGTTAGGCATATACAAAAAGTAAATTTATATTTTTTTTGCTATCATTCATCTTATCATAATTCTGGTCATTAGACTTTTAACTGTATTGCTATGTACGAGAATTCGATTTAATAGAGTAGTCTTATATCACCAACGATCATTTCAATACACTTGCACTGTAGTTTACACTTACAAAATGCTATCGTCTACTCATGCTAGATGTTCTTTGCCATGTAAAGTTATTCTAATCCTAATTGATGTTTATAAAGACATTCTTTGGATTGCATTCAAGATGTCCTACATTTCAAACAGGGTAGAATGTTATAATCACATAATCTCAAAACGCTGGCTTGGCATTAAGAAGCCTGCGTTCAAGACACACGTTGTGTGCTGTGTACAATTATATTGTATTGATATTGCATAGTTCTTCAGGTAATCCAGAGATATAATAAAATAGCACTGGTTGTTTGATTTTGCTAATGGCTGTAACCGGGGAGTCAACTTCGCCCTGCAATCTACTCAAACTGAGCCCTGAAATGTGAAATGCAGTATGTGTCTGTGTGTGTGTGTGTGTGTGTGTGTGTGAAATCCTACCAGACTAATGAGCTGGACTAGCGTCATGCCGACTCTGACCATCACAGTCTCGTTCCAGGCCCGAGCAGGACGCACCTTCAGGTTATAATCCTTAAATAGATCCCCCAACAGCCTCCGTTCTGCCTCAGAGCCTCCTAAACACACAGACACACACATCATTCATGTGTGTTTAGTGGTGTGGGGCATGGTAAGGAAATGTACATTGTGGACTTTAGGTGAAATATTACAACAGATATCACGTTTGTTTAAATAGTACCGCATTGCGTGGTCTGAGCACATGTTCTCATGCACAGGCAATGTTTCTGAGACATGGATTTGAAAAATAACCAGTAAGGCAGTTTGGATGAGGTTAGCATTAGCTATAATCCACTAGAAGGCTGACATAAATTCTACCGGTTGATTTTCAAACTTGCAAAATATATTTCTGTATTTACAAAAAAAAACCCAAAACGCTGTGTTCAGTTTTAATGCATTGAAATGCGTGGTGTTTTGCTTTGTACTACGTACAGGGTGAAATAAGGTATGGCATCAAGCATTCAAAGTATGCTACTGCAAGAAATAAATATATACTTTTTAGTGATGTTTTTATTTCCGTGATTACTATGTAAATCTGTTCATACTGAATTTGAGAAAAATATTTCTATATTATTATATTATTAATTATAGGAAAATTATAGGAAAAGTTTTGATGCTTTTCTAAACCCTGCTATAGCTGTTGTTATTGCTGTAAGAAACGAATGATCTTAACCTCTTAACGTGTATTTTATTTTACTCAGTCTACAATGTTCATACAGTATTAGACTATGTGGATGGATTTGGAGAATTATTAGTATTTTTGCAACTCCTCGTAATGAAATGGGATTTAATGACGCCTTGAATGCATGCTACAAGGAAATAATGTTTTAAACACCTGCATGAGGATGAAAGTAAAAGCACGAATCATACGTGTCCTAAATTACCAACCATGCCACTGACATTTTCATTTTCAGTCAGTTTTGACCAAAGGGCAAAGAAGAAAAACCATGCTTCTTTAGAAAATAATATCAATATTTTTTTTTTCCAGCAAATGTATATAGTCAACACCTTAAGGATTTCCTAAATGTATGGTGTTGGGTATTTATTTTCCTTAATGGAAAGAAAGCTTAGACAAATTGGAAATTCCAATGAACCCTGCGCCTCTCTTTCTTTTGTGCACAAACACCATTCACTGTTGTGATCATAAAGCGAGTCATGTGGCACCCAGAATTAGTGTTAGAGCCTGTCTACACCTGTGCACTGTATGGTTTTCTGTTTAAATTTACTGTACATTGCAAGGTCAAATGAGACCGTAGCATTGCCCTTTGGTACTTTGGTACTTGGTTAAATCCTTTCCTGCTTTAGAAATCGGTCTGAAACTGACTTCCAGAGATCATATGTGTAAACTGGCTGTTAAACACACTCACAATTCGTTATAACGTATTTCACATTTAAAACATTGTTCATTTAACAGCTCCACAATTACACTAAGGTCATAACGGAATGCGCCAAAAACAAGCAAAAGACGACCTGTTTGCCTTACCTGTGAGATCGAACATGTTACAGGACCAAAGAAGCCAAAGCAGAACCGTCATTCCTCGCTCCATTGTGCTGGTTTGAATCACGTCACACCTTGGCCACTTTACCAGATAGTGATGTGCGGCACGTCTCGCACACACTCTCAGTCTCGCATACACGCTGGATTTCTGCCCTTGCTCTTCTGACCAGAGGTTTGTTCAGAGGCAGTGACGTGAACACGGCTCCTGTGAACAAATGCAGCTTTTTTCCCTGAACCACGGCATGCTCACACCATCCTTTCTTTCCTCTCTGGTTTTCGGTGCTGTGTAGCTCGGTGGGATGATTGGCAGGACAGGGAATTATGGGATGTAGGGAATGGTCACATACTCTGAGGCACCAGTGGCAGACACCTGTTGATGGGTTTGTGTGTGTGTGTGTGTGTGTGTGTGCGCGCGCACGCGTGTGTTTGTGGGTTTTCAGTAATTAAGCGAGAGGGGGAATCAATCACAATAGGAGTATTTTGGCAGTGAGTACAAAGTAAAGCAGACAGCAGGAACTTCTCCCTCGCAGGGTCCAGAGAGGACACGGAGTCTCACACCCACGCAGACAGGAAGCAGGAACCCAGCACGTCTCTCAGGCACCTTTCAACATGCCATGCTTTCATGCTTTCATTCTCTTCCCTTTCATTCCTTCTCCCTCACAGTCTGTCTCTCACTCACTCAAGTCCTGGCTTTATCTGCTGTGGTCAGTTTGCTCTTTGTGTCTGTCAGAGGTATGACATGCATTCATCAGGGCTGCCCGGTGTCACCAGTACAAAGCATTGGACTTAAGCATGCACGCATTCACACACACACCCACACGCACGCACACTCACACACATAAAAAAAAAAGAAAGAAAAGAAGAAAAAAAACCCCACTGAGCTTTGTTGTATGGTAGTTCTTTTTTATCATGTGAAAAAATAAATGCACAAAATAAATAAATGAATAAACAAACAAACAACAACAACAACAACAACAACAGTAATAATAATAATAATAATAATAATAATAATAAATAACATTTATGGTGCAATTCATACATGTGGTATCTCAAACTGCTGTACTATCAAGTAGCCAAAAAATAAGTGCGAGTTCCTGACCTTAAACTGTAATTACAAGTACTTCAACTCCAGAAACATCTCTTATAAAAAAAAAGCCACTTGAATATTATACGTAATATGAATATTATATGTGAATAAACATAATTTACTTGTGACATTTATATGTATGTATAATTGTATAACATATATTTCACACATTTTGCACATGCTACACTTCCACATGTAGGACAAACATTTTATTTTTCACATGTCATACACTAAATGGCCAAATATTTGTTGGAACCTGACCACCCCAGTAGCCATATGTGGGTTTTCTCCAAATGGTTGCCAAAAACTTAAAGGCACACAACTGTATAGAATGTCTTTGTATGTCTTTGTGTGTTGTAGCATTACGGTTTCCCTGTGCTTTAACCTAGAGGCCTGAACCTGTACACCAAGTGAGGTCCATGAAGATGTGATTTGCTAAGGTTGGAGCGGAAGAACTTGGGTGGTCTGCACAGAGCCCTGACCTCAGCCCTCTCCCAGCATCATTGCCTGACCTCACTAACGCTCTTGTGTCTGAATGCTCACAAATCCCAACAGCCGCGCTCCGAAATCTAGTTGAAAGGGGACTAAATGTGGAACGCGGTGTTAAAATAAGGGTTAACATACGGGTATGATGGTCAAGTATCCACAAACATTTGGCCATAATATATATTTTGCATGTGATTTTCTAGTGTTCATTTGTGGTTTTCACATTTTGCAGATGTGATTTTCGTACACGAAGAATGAATTTCCATGCCCTGCGTTACTTCAAGGGCATAATGTTGAAATGCTTCACATTCATGTTATTCATGTACACATATTGTTAATTCTTTTTTTTTTTTTTTGTCTTGATATGTACTTTTTATTTAGTCTTGTATGAATCCAAATACACATTTAGTAGTCCTGGATTAAGTTATAGACACTGGCTTACATTTTTAAGATCATGCTTACGTATATTAACATTAAAGAGAAATGTGAAGGGATACAGAAACATGTCAAGGAAGCTGACTAGATAAAGTTAAAGGTGCACTTGAACATGAAAACGTCATTATTACGCTTGGACCGTCCAGTGAGTAGGTTCTAGTACAAAAGTCTGGCTCCACAACCTGAACCAATGACCTCAGAAGGAATTTGGATGCTGCCGTTAAATACACCATGCAGGTTATAAATAATTGTGCTCAGCCTAAGCGTCTTTTTTTATAGTCCATGTATAAACAAGGGTTGATCCTGCCTGGGAATCCTGACACATTCTCCAACCATACACCGCACATGACAGCAACGTGTACAGGAGCACAGGGACAATGTGGAAGATGACAGCACTGAGCTTCCTGCACTTCCACTTTAATTCTGTTTGGACACTAAGCCAAGATATATTCAGTTCAGATAAGAGCCAGTTGAATTAGTCGAGGTGTCCGCGTGCGATGCATGCTTGGCGAGTTAGCACCGTGTCCAGAATTGAACCGGATGTAACAGCAAGCTGTTTCTTCACAGCGGAGCCAAGTGAAGCATAAAAGGGCAGCATAACATTTCAGTTACACCGATTTGATCGAACTCTGCGGCCGGAACTCAAAATAAGACATGTCTGAGGAATACGAAATTTGGAACGAACGTCCTCATGGTACAAACAAAATAAATAATACATGACTCCTAGACTTGTATCATAAAGCAGCTGTTTCTTTTATTAACTGTTTCGTCACTGTCTTGGTTTGATGGCGTGGTATGGTTGGGAAACACAGCTGCGAATATGTAGCGTGTCAGTTTAGCCAAGCAATTGTGCTACCTGTAAACTGAGGCTACAGTATACAGCGAATTATTTCTCGCAATAATTTATTTAGAACTGATTGCTCCGGAGATCAAAAAGCAAGCTTTTAATTTTTCCAGCGTAGGTGTTCAACAGTAAAGGGTTAAACTAGATCTGGTCATTGTATACTCTAAGAGTGTATCATTCCTTGTCGCATGGGTGAACATAGAGTATCGCTTGGTGCCTTTAATAACTTGAAATGCTCATGTGTTGCGCATACTAGGCAGCTGACATTTTGAGCTCATTTCTGTTTTATACAATTTTGCTGCATTGCAATCAGAGACCAGCAAAGTGACAACGTGACAAATATTAAGCCTTTTAAAGCGTATTTTTACGAGTTTTGCTTTAACAAATACTCCAGTGTGTTTTCAACCCACTGCACCCATAGTGTATAATTACCACAAACATTACCCTTGTCACACTTGAGTACTGAGGGGGGAAAAAATGTTAAGCTCTATATTTGTGTAGTGTGTATTTTCAGAGATTTGTATTGCTGGAAAGTTGCGGGAATAAAAACCCCATAGACAACAGCTTTGCTAAAACCTGCTTTCATTTCTGTCTCATCCTAAGACTTTTTTTTTTCTTATTTCAGTGTAACACTACAGTATGTATAGTTAGTTAGCCTGTTCAGTTCAATATTCAATTCAATAGTTATTTGCACAGCACTTAATAATCGACGTTGCCGCAAAGCAGCTTCACAGAAATCTGGATGTTCTGTAGATTTCGCTCTCTAATGAGCCAATTAAAGGCAAAAGCAACAAAGAAGAAGAAGAAGAAAAAAAAGTCAACCCTGAGATAACCTGAGGAAGAAAGCTTGATAAGAAGCAGACTCAAAGGAATATACATCATTACAGGATACAGGGGTAGAAAAATAATATAATAATATCAAGCGATACTCGTGTATTGAATAGATGTTCAGTGCGACTATATTGTGAATAAGGGTCCTGGGGATGATCACAGGTCAGTCCTGATGATTACAGCAGCAGCATCTTAGTTTTATACGGACAGAATATTTCCCAATGCTCTACATGCCTTTAATAGATGTAAACAACCGTGAATACTAGTGTGGCATACCCATACCGTCCTTCTAACAGGTACTATTACGTTCTATTCATTATGAGCTGCATTAGCTCTAATTAGAGATAATGTCCTTGCTTGTCTGTACCTTCCGGCTGTATTACCGGAGATCAGAAGGTCACATCACTCACGCAGCCACGGAGATCACATTCTAACAACAGATGGAAGATCCTACCACTTTTCATTCTCCTGCTCTCCCTAACAACTGCCATCTGTCTCACTGCATAGATCGGTGCATATACTGGTGCCTTTTTGATATACTGTAGTTGACGAATTAAGGGTAAGAATTTATATATGAGAATAACATGCAAATACCGTACCCTATACCTTATTCTCAGACATGCATGAGAATAAGATGTATTACAGTACACACAGATTCTGAGTAATAGATGGCGCTTTTCAATATCTTTATTGAACACATCAAGCCCGTACATTTATCAAAAATAATATACATTTCTACAGAAACACTTTCTCATGTCTGAAACAATAATCCAGTACACATTATCATTAAACAAAACAAAAGCACTGAAGTAAGTCTAAAACCTTGTATGTGTTGCTTACGGTTACTTACATTGCCCTATTATTGTTCTTGGTGTTCTTATTTAGATTATTTTGCGTCACTGTAAACTTCTTCAACATCCAGAATTGTAGACTGTACGCCGCCTCCTTTGCTGATAACTTTGCATACTATGAAAGCATCAGCCAAGTGATGCTTTAGCCAGCAGCATGCGAGTAACACGCTGCCCAGTGCCGCGGAAGTTCAAAGGTCGGTAGTGACGACCGCTAGGATCAAGAAGTCATGAAGGGGTCAATGGGAGTAGCATTGAAACTAGCATCCGCGAAAATGGCCAACGTTCCAACGGTGGTGAAGATAACAAAGATCCAGAGGAAGAGTCGATCAACCACCATGGCCACGTACTGCCAGTCTTCCTTCAACTGAGAATGAAAGGGAAGGAAAAAATGGTGAGAGGAAGAAAGAAAAAGAAAATGTAAAAGAATAGCAATGTTCACAGCAAACACAGCAGTAAGGTCAATGAAGGTCTTATAAAAAAAAAAAAAATGAAACACTTTTGAAATGTATATATTAGCTGCACATATCCATCATTTTATATGCCATTTCCTGCCTTTAGCAGAGGTGGATATATATATATACTTCTTTTAAAAATCATTACTTTGAAGCTACAGTATTTTCATGCTTCTGACTGTGCAACTCAGGTGTATAGACACATTTCCATATTCATGACATCCAACCCCAATGATGAGTCACGAGTCTGGAGGCTACATTTTCTGCTGTTTTTTTTTAAAGTAATATACTATATATACTTTCTTTTTCCTTTTTCCTTTTCCACAGAGCTTTAAATGATGCTTGAAAATTACATAAATTTAGCAAAAAAAAAAGAGTACAGAATAATATGCCTTAACAAGATTAACTTATTTCGAAATGGTTTCACTTTTATTATTAATGAGCAGGTTGCCTATGTATGATTTTTTGAGGTGTTACTCTCAAGGGTACATCTTTTGCACCCTTATTTAGTGGAACATACTGTATCTTACGATCATCATTTAAGGACCATCACTGGACCTTTAATAGACAGGTTCAAAGGTCGGCACAAACAGCAATGGTGAAATATATGCACTGAATAAGCCGTGACTACAGCTGGACATCAGGTTGATGGAATGATGATATTTTAAAAGCAATCATCATCTCCTTATCTCTGATTATAAATCTCATGGACAGTTTCAGATAACTAAGTTAGATTATTTACTAAAGGACAAACTCGAGAGTCTCTTACAGCTTCATAGTCTTTCTCAGCTTGTAGCTGCTCAG
>JAOVYU010000051.1:7306288-7316837 GCA_025674565.1 Synodontis membranacea
AAGTTGCTGGGCCTCATTAGAACTCATCTGGATTCAAATTGTCATTAGGAATAATAATAATAATAATAATAATAATATCAGGACGTAATAAATTCTCTGACTCATGGCCTCCTCTGAACAGTTGAGTGGTGATCTGAGAATCAATCTGATTGATACTTACAAACCAAAGGAAGGCTATAAAGAATATCATTAAGAAGTGGCAATTAAGGGAAACTGTGAACATCAAGGCAGGATCTAGTTTGCTTGTATGCTTGTATGCCAGGCTATAAGACAATGCAAAAACCTCTGTATGACACGAAGGGCATGCAGAAAGCCTTAGTCAAAAGAGAAGTGATGCTGCATCATTCTACAATCTCAGCTTTGCTTGCACAAATACCTGCATGGAAGAGTCATCAGAAGGAAACCTTACCTACATATGACGTACATATGTATAACAATATCCAGATAAGCCAGAGGTATTTTGGAAACAAGTCCCATGGGTGGGTGAAGTAAATATACTGTAGGACTCATTGGTCACAATTCACCAAAGCCATGGTTGGAGAAAACATTTGATTAAAGAAGAACAAATTTCCAACTCTTAAGCGTGGTAGAGTGGATCTGTTCTAGTCAGTGGTACAGGAAACAATGGAGGGGTAAATGGGAGAATGGAAGGAAATATCAGTCAAGAAACTGAAGTTGAGAAGAGACTGGCAACAACAACAACAACAACAACAGGACACTAATCCTTAAAATGCACCTTGAAGTACTTCAAGAAATGCAAGCCGAAGCTTTGAAATTGCCCTCACAGTCCCCTGCCTTCAACCTCATTGAAAATATGTGGCTATATCCTAAACATGCTGCGCATTCAGGAAGATGTCAGAACTATAAGCATTATAAGCATTCCAAAAACAGGAATAGACGGACTCCTACGGTAGCTGACTAACATAAAAAAAAAAAAAAGGAATTTGGAGCTGTGATATCCGCCAAAGGGGGTGTTAGTGAGAAAGTGTTAAAGCTGATTTAGTGGGGTGCCAAAACCTTTGCACATGCCACAGTTACTATTTAAATTATGTTCAGCCTTTTTTTTTTTTTTGGTTCATCAAATATGAAGTAACATTGCATTGCACCGTCTTAAAGAAATGGCTTTAAAAATAATTTGCTGTAAAGGTTATGTTATTTTTGGCACTTTGAGATCCATAGGCTTAAATGATACTCTGTAGCGTTTTCTTTCTTTCTTTCTTCCTTTTTTAACACCTCATTTGCGTGTGACTTACATTCAATAGTGTAAATGAGTGTGAATACCATTTCAGCCTTTATTAAACGACAAAGTGCCATCAGAGGCACTTTTCAGGCGAAAACCGCAGACAGCTTTTAAACTCTTCCTCTCTCCATTTCTCCCACGCTTTTCAGCGATGAAGTGAAATGCGATCAAAAAACTCTTCAGAAGTACAGCGCGGTGCAGCATCCCATCTCCTCCTAACCCCATTCACTGCAGTGTCACCTTGAAATGCCACCCTTTTGAAGTGGCATCTGAGAGAGTGGCAGGGCTGATAATTGCTTCTGTGGTGGGAGGGCCAAAGAGGGTTCCTCAAAGCTGCAACATAATGCCTCCCTCACAGCCCTCTCACATTCGTTTAATAGAGAAAAGAGGCTGGAGAATGAATTTTATCTTCTAGTAGATGTGCAAGACAAGACACTAGTCAGCTTGGTACTTGTGATGCTGCCAATTACAAGGACAACCATGCAGTATACAAATTTTCAATGTTTGCTTGGTAGAAATTGTACAATGATTCAAATTATTCAAATGGTTCAAACATTCGCTCGATTGTGAGTTCGAATAACAGTGACGCGGTAGCCAAACTGGCCTTTGCCCTCTTTGTCGCTTCGAATACAGTGACACTAGCCAATCATGGGCGTCTGTGAGCTCATGCATACAGAAGGGGGTGGATAGCTCTGTCCTCCAAGTGTGCGACGCCGCCCCCTGGCCTTGCATGTGTAGCAGTTCGGAAAGACGCGGTCAGCTGCCTTCACGTGCCTCGGAGGAAGCTCATGATAACCTTCACCCTAGTAGTTTTCTTGGTGTGACAGGGGAGAGTCTTCTGATAGGTGGCAATTGGACAAGACTAAATTAGGGAGAAAATTGGGGAAAGTATTTTTTTTTTATGTTGTTCCAAGGCTGGATCCAGCTGCCAGATGATTTCAGACATGCACCAGATTTCAACCTGAACATTTGACTCTTTGCCATGCATTCTGCCTACAGTATATAACACACTGCTTTATAGACCTAATTAATGTTCATGTTCTTGTCTTTCCTCCTTGCATCCTCTTATTTTGCCTTGTGTATGAAGTGTGCCTAAAAATTACATTGTTTCTCCAAACTGTTGGTTTTCATACAGATCTCAAGTGAAGCAGCTGCTCGGTCTGTCGGGGATGTTTAAGAAAAGGGTGCAGCAGGTTGGAGAGATGCTAAGAGTGTACTAAGCTTCGTTAGGGATGCCATCGAGAACTGAACACAGAAAGGAATTTAGATTTTTTTTTTTTTTTTTTTTAAAGCAATTTTGTTAGTCATTGCACAAGTCTAAATGTGTTAGATCATAGTGGTATTGCTTCAGTAATCTAAAATAGCAGAAAATAGTAAAACAAAAAAGAAAGAAAGAAAGAAAACCCATCTGTGAGCAGGGGTCCGTGCTTTTGATTGGTATTGTGCAGCGGAAGGTTTTCACTTCAAGACAAGACCGAAAGCTAAGTAACAGATAAAGCTGGAAGTTACTGTACATGTACTTTCCCTAGAATATCTTTCTGTGTTCAATAAATTCTCAGAATACGAGGTAGGAGTGCACAAGGGTAAAATGGATCAAATAAGCTTTGTTGAATTTGAACCTTATATGCATCATTTTATTTAAAAAAAAAAAAAAAAAGAAAAGAAAATCTAACTTCTTTTCTGTGTTCAGTTCCTTTCAGTTCCTCTTTCCAACCTGCTGCATGCTTTTCTTAAACGTCCCGACTGACCCAGCAGCTGCTTCTATCCAGATCTGAATGAAAACTAACAGTTTGGAGAAACAATTTACTGTTTTAGGCACGGATGAATCCGAACCTTAGATACAGTACATCGTTTTATCCATGACACGGTCTGTAATGTGCCTATCAGGTTACAGCCACGATTTCAGCAGACCATATAGTGGGATTTGATGAGCTAGAAACCCTAAATCTCAGGTTCATATGCCACTTACTTTGGGCAAGGTATACTGCAAACCATAAAAGCACAATTGATGATATAGTCGCCTGTAGAACAGGTAGAATGGGGGAGCTGGAAGCAGATGCGCTGTTCGGACATCCCACTGACTCTGATTACAGGCTGCATCATTATGTCAGAGAAATGGAAGTAAAGGATGAACTAAAGGATGAGGTGAGTAGCCTAAAATTTATGAGTGAGGTGGTTGCATTATGGTGTGTTTCTGTGTATTTGCATTTGTGTGTGTATTGGGAGGGGTCACAATTTCAGAACAGTACATCTTTTCACAAACTTGCTGTCCAATATACGTTCTAATTTTCTTTTTGGCTTAAACTCAACCTTCTACGTACACGTAAAGAGACTGATGCGGCAGCGCTTTAGCCTTTTAGTTTGTCTAGCTCTCTCACCTCTTCATCTGTACACTCTGCTCAAACAGATCAGCATATTCCAACATATTTTGTCTCCATTAATTCTTAGACTGGTAGAATTTCTCATTTTTGTGACACTGAAAAAATGTTTAGTGAGATGCTTGCTCTTTTGTTTTGAGGAGCTACTGTACAGGCAAAATGAAATGTACTGTTATCACTTACATTTCAGATCATAGAAATACTGTGTCCTATTAAACATCACCGTAACCGCGCTCGCAACCTCGGTGGTGTCAGTGTGGCACATGACTGCTAATATCTGAGAGGACTAATGGAAATCCAGCACCGATCACCAAATAAGCACAAGAAGCTCATCATGGATGTTTCAAAGGAAACCTATTTAACGTGTTTTAATTGGTTTAAGACATAATGCATATGTGCTTCAGTTAAAAATAATAAGTAATGTATGAGTAAATATCACAGATTCTAATTTTGGAATATCTTTGCATATAAGGAGATAAGAAGAGAAAACCTGCCATGTCTAAAGGCAACTGTTGTACAATTAACAGTTAAAATCTGAATATGCAGCACAAACTTTTGCACTACAGTAAACAACTTCCAATGGTTCTGAAGCATCTGCATGAGTGGATCTACACCGGTCACACTAAAGAATAGTCCCAGTTCTTTATATAGACTTACAGCACACTTTGCAAATATCTTTGGCTGAATAAATGTTGACGTGACATGGAGGCGCAGTGGGTAGTGATACCGCCTCACAGCTCCAGGTTCCCAGGTGTACGTGGAGTTTTACAAGAGTCCACACGGGTTCCCTGAACGTTCTTCTGTTTTGCTACCACTGTCTCAAAACATGCGGGTAAGCAGATTGGCTATGTTAACTTGGCCATACAATATGTGTGTGAATGTGTGTGTGTGTGTGGTGCTCTCATCTTGTGGTGAATTCTTGAACTTTTCCCCCTCCTGTGTTAACAGGATAGACTCTGGATTCACTGTAACGTCTTGTCCAGGTTTACTTAAGATCCCAAATAGTGTTCCAAAAATGCTTTGCAAAGACATTTATTGAAAGGAATTTAACAACTGTCCCTTTGACTTCCATCAAAAGTGAGTTCAGAGTAAACAGGTTTTCTGTTCTTATCTCAATAAAGGTAAACGTAAATGAAATTCCTGTTTGGGGTAATCGTGCATGCAGTACAGATAGAGATATGGAGTATTCCTTTAAAGAAATGTGTGTGAAAGGGACAAGGCAGATAAAAGAGTGACAGGTGAAATGCAATTAGGGATATCTCTTGTGCACTCCTGCCTACCAGGCTGGACGGTGGTTCAGCTACAAGCTCCTTAGCCACCACGCTAATTACCCACAATGCCATATCTCAGCTCTTAGTTCCAGCACGCAGAGATAACACGAAAACTGACTAACAGAGCGACCGCAAGACTGTGGCGAGACGCTAGACATGCAAGACAGCGACTTCTGCGGTGCAAACCTTCCCAAAGAGCTGAGGGAAGATAGACGAGAAAGAAGAGACACTTCATGGACCATAAGAGCATAGCAGGTCTCCCAGAGCAGAGAGGCATGCTATGCCCTTATGGATTTAACGAGGAGACGCTGATCTGACTCCAGTAATGAGTGGGTGGTATAATTTTTACACTAGCAAAATGTCAGGGCAGAGGGAAAAAAAAAAAATGTGAAAAGCAAAAAAAGAAAAAAAGAAAAAAAATACACAGCCTCCGTGTACAATTTCTAGAACCCTCCCCTAACACTGAGATCCTCAGGAGACCTCAACTCCAAATTAGGCCCAATTAAATGTGACAGTGACATTTTAAATCATTCTAAAATGTAGTTAGATCAGCTGAGACCCTTATTTTCAAGATAGATGCCCTATTTGTGCTGGGAAGTGTGTGCTCTCCCACAGGCCCGATGCAGTGCGGACTCAAGTGGCTTTGATTGCTTGACCCCGATTTGTGCAGTGGTGCTAATAGTCCCAATTAATGAGGGTTTTATGAGAGACTATCAGGGTTTATTGGGGCATGCAGCGTCTATATGATTCCCCCCACTACCTCCCCTCAACCCCCCCAACCATGCTTATGAGCCAGGCCTTGCAAACCGAGCTGGAGATTTATTAACCAATTTTCTAAAAGGTCCCCAAATCCGATGCTCGGCATAAAGTCAGGGATCCAGGATTTAGTGCTTCTATAGATTTCTCCCTTCATTTGAATACAGCGATGTTTTAACTCTGGCCGCTTTAAAATGAGCACTGACAGTAATGGACAGCTTCGTGCCATTTTACTCACAAGTTCAATCCCCGAAGGGTTATTGAGACATCTCAACGCTGACCTGTGAAGCTTATTCCCCAAGCCTTCCCCTCTACAATATCAGAAGGTCAAACCTGGCAATCACTTTTTCAGACAGATTTATTCTTCAACCTGAGAAACAAAGGTGCTAAATCACAGTTTTATAAAGACACACACTTGGACTATACTCACATTACAAACCTTATTCAAATATGATTTTATTTTGCCTGGATTCAATCCGCCTTGGAGATTTACATTTGAAATCGAGATCATATGCATGAGCCAAAGGTTATCATGAACAAAAAAAAAAATAATAATAAAAAAATAAAATAAAATAAAATTTCATACTTGCAAGACATTCCACCACAGGGAAACGAACAAGCAAGCAGCACAAGTCTTCATCTTAAAGATTATATATTTGACTGGCATTTCATTGGCTGTTCATGATTAGTACATAAAGGCAACAGGCTGGAGAAGATTTCTCCTGGTTTATTTATTTATTGGGCCATTATTACTGGCAGTCATCCATTATTTATTTATTTATTTATTTATTTATTTATTTAAAGTAAAGCCCTGCTGGCACGCTGCCAATGTCAGACAGTAATATGATATAATTTAAAAACATGAATTCCGGTTGTGTGGCCACCATGTCCTGGATATGTATCAGCTCTAGAACTACAAATGAAAGTGGATCAAATTGGATTGAGAAGATTAGATTTGCAGCACTGGAAGAAAAAAAAAAAGTCTACGTCACTGTTACAGGCCAAGAAAAAAGAAAAAGAAAAAAAAAAAAACATGAGATTTGTGCCTCAGTGTAATGTGAACGTAGCCAACTATTCATCATACTGTCACTCGTGCTTTTTTTCCTGTATAAGCGATTTTTTTCCTGTAAAAATCAAAGGTGATCCTAAAGCTTTATCATCATCTTCCGGATGTGACTGAACCCCATATCTCCAACTCTTATCTCTGAAATTTAACACTCCTGGTCAGAAAGCAATTGTCAACAATCAAAAGGCTGTGTAGAAAAAAAAAAAATGGAAGGTCAACACTCAGATAGCCATGGCAAGCCATCCGACGATGAAAAGCACCCCTCCAATGGGCGCCAGCTTGCTGAAGGAGGGATCACCTGTTAAAGCCTGGTGGTACAGAGGACCACAGAAGCAGCCCATGCCTGTCAGGAGAACTGCTCCAGCCTAGAAACACGAAGGCAACGTTACAAACGCCAAATCTGCATTTATATTTGCATTATATAAGTACGAGTAGACATTCTTTACAAAGTTTTACAACTGGCTCATATGGTTTAAAGAAAACTGCTGTATGTTATCTGTGGTGCATATTTGCATACCAGCGCAGGTTTTCTGCATCGAGAGGCTCCTAAAAGGGCCAAACTGTGGTAGAAATGATAGGTATTGGCCGTGCTGTAGAGCTGAGAATAAAAGTTAGATACATTGATTAAGTAAAGAATAAAACATGACGATGCATGGTATGCATTCACCTTGATGATATTCCTATAACAGAACCCCTAACGTCTTTACAACAGTGACTTGCTAATGAATACCATTCCTAATTTATTACTGATTGACAACATCATGCTTCACAGTTACATCTGATGTTTTGCAAAGTCCATGAGGCAAGCCATTCCTGTGATCACTTAAACTGACAGTTAAAAACTTCACAACGGCGGAAAATGTACTAACTCTTACAGAAGCACCGTCACCGGAGACTCCTTCCATAAATGTTAACTAAATGCCTTCTTACAGAAAGATTCGCCACGGCAAACCATTTTCTTCGTTAAATAAAAACACGAATTCCGTCTTCTATACGAGACCCTGCGAACAAGTCGGTTCTTTGCAGTGAATTTTCAGTTCTTTACACTTCTCCCTCATTTGGTTTGCGCGTTCTCTTATCATCTTTCCCCACGTTTACGGGCAAGTAAGGGGATTTTGGCCGCTGCGTCGCCTTATAATTGTACCCCAGTTAATCGGGAAGTCATGGATCACAGCTTGAAAGTTGTCTTGAAAGACTGTCGCACTCCAATCGAGTCAAAAATGTACAGTTTAAAGGGGAAACGGCCTTCAATTAGGAGGCAGGAGTGCCAATAATCATTGCACATTTGTTCTTTTTTTTTCTTTTCTTATAATAATTATTTCTTGATGAGGGATTTGTTGGGAAATTTTTCAATTAAAGGTTGGAATTTTACAGTCGACCCTCGCCACTTCGCGGTTTGAATTTCACGGCTTCACTCTATCGCGTTTTTTTCAAATACAGTACGTTGATTAAAAATTTGATCAAGACAGTGAAAATGCGGGTTGCGCTCGGTTGTCTTGAGTCAATGATTTTTATTTTTTATTAACTGTTTTTTTTTTCCAAAAAATTGGGTGTTATTTCATGTCTAGAGGGCTCTAATAATGTTAATAACCGTATTCAGAGGGTCGTAAACAGGTTTTCTATGCTCTAACTACGCGGAAATACTACTTAGTGGAAATTCACTTATCGCGGTAGAGTCTGGAACGGATTAACTGCGATAAACGAGGGTTTACTGTATTTAATTTTTTTCTAACCCTTTTAACTCATCTTAAAGAAAGGGTGCCGACTATCGTGGCCATCAGCGTTCCAACAATAAGGTACTGTACTGCAATGAGTGCATTGATACGATATGTATATATGATATGCCGCTAGTATCAGAGCTGTTATTATAGAAGATTAATTAGAGAATTTTACATCACTGTAATATAATAATGCACAAAATAATAATAATAATGTCTTGTCTTGGATTGCTTGCAGTGTTGGACTGTTGATGAAGCATACAGTACACACCTCTCTCTGGTACTCATCCCTGTTACTCAGTCTGAACCCTACAACAGAAAGAAGAAGATGATTTACAGTACTGCTGATTAAATGTACAGTGTGGAATAATGAAGTCCACTCGAGGCGTCGGCTGAAGTGACTCATCCAGCACACTGACCTGAACAAGCAGGAAGTGCAGACCTAAAAGACTGCTTACTACGAAGATGCTATTTATTCAACAGCTGAACTCACCATGAGCCCCATAAGCGCCGGCGGTGACCGCTAGAGCCCCGCTCACAGCAGCTAACCTCTGTACCGCTAATGACGCGCTCATGCTCCTGTAGCACTCACACACTCACACACTCACACTCACACAACAGGAAGAAACAAGTGACACTCAGGCGAAAGAAACTTCCTGCAGCTACTTCCGCACTGAGCCAGAATAACCAATCAGGGCGCGGTCTCTGGTCACGTGACCTCCTTCGTCATAAACCCCAGAAAGAAGTGATGAAAACCCCCAGCGAGATTATTTATTATTACTTTGACTCTGCAAACAAATCTAAAGAATATATTTTTTCAACTTTTTTATTTTGTACATGAGCAAAAATGTATGGGCTCAATTCCCACTCTTTCACATTTTTTGATTAAGCTTGACTCACTGCTCACATCTTTTTGTTTGACGATCAATAATAAATGTGTCAGGTTTTTGGAAATATACGAAAGATTTATTTCTATTAATTCTGATATTAATTCTGATTAGGTTAGATAGCTTTCATTCGTTGCTCTTACATTATTATTATTATTATTATTATTATTATTATTATTATTATTATTATGTAGTTATTTATTATAACTTTGTTATATCTTATTCTAAGCAACATACCCCCTTATTGTAATTATTTCTCCTCTTCTTACTTCTTCTTTACATTGTTAATGTTCTCCTGAAGGTGATTGTATATTTTCATCTGTTTAAATAAACAATAATAAAAAAAAACAGCTAGCCCACGTGACACTTTGTGCTCTGATAGGCTGAACACGATCCAAACAAATACATAAATGTAGTAATTTTCAGTTTTCTTGTGATTTTTTTTTTTTTTTTAGAGTACAGATGAATTTAATACAATTGCTGCTTCTCTTAGCTAAATTTAATATTCATGAATGTAAATTCAATAAAGTTTACAAATTAGGCCTAATAAATTCTATAAAATCTAAAAAAAAAAATGAATAAAAAACAAACAAGCAGAGCTGTATCCTCATTTAATAGTTTTTTTTTACTTGATGTATAGATATAGTGCTGAAATGTTCTTTTATATTTGGTATTGAAATGATAATCTTCGACTTTGTAACAACTTTTTTTTTTTGTCTTGTGTAGTGTTCTGTCTGTAATTTTTTTTTTTACCTGTACTTGTTGAACATTAGGGAAAAAAGCCCTCTCTACAGTGAAAGGTAAGAAATGTATTATTATTAGTAGTAGTAGTAGTAATTGTAGTAATAGTAGTAGTATTGTTGTTGTTGTTTTTGTTGTTGTTATTTTTATTATTATTATTATTATTATTATTATTATTATTATTATTTAGTTTTTCAGGCTTTCTAAGAATGAACAAGAGCTTGAAAATTAGTATATTATTTGTCATTTAATAACTTGATATTAGATTAGATATTAGACCCTTTTTGAAAAAAGCATTTGTGGAAATTGGAATCTTGCATTTTATATTATTATTATTATTATTATTATTATTATTATTATTATTATTATTATTATTATCTGGCTTGAAGAAGAATAAAAATATATATATATAAAATTAGAAAGCAATAGAGTTATGCAAGGTTATATTTATTTATTTATTTATTTATTCATTCATTCATTCATTCATTCATT
>JAOVYU010000051.1:7511358-7524290 GCA_025674565.1 Synodontis membranacea
GAAAGAGAGAGAGAGAGCGAGAGACAGAGAGAGAGAGAGAGAGAGAGAGAGAGAGAGAGAGAGAGAGAGAGAGAGAGGAAGGCAATTCACCTCCATCATCAGGTTCAGTGTAATGTGATGACATCAGCAGGCCAGCAGCCAAGGAAGATTTACAGAGACATTGCATCAGACCTACAGAACACACATACTGTACATATATACACACATATCGATCATAGTATATATATATATATATATAAGCATGATTATTACAAAATGGATATATATATACACACACACACACACACTAATACCTCGTGCATTTGCGTTTCTGTTTTCGCGACTTCACAGATTCGCGCATTTTTCTGTGGAACCTAACTGATTTATATTCACATTTTTTTCACACATCTGTGAAATTCTCAAAAAGCCTGCCATTAAATGATAACTGTCACACACTGCCCACGTCGCTGACCCGGGAGTAGACTCCCAAATTTCTTCACCTAAAACTAAGGCTGCCTGTTATTTCTCCCTGTAACTAGAGGGCAGTACAACTTAAATCTAAGGCTGCCTGTTAGTTCTCCCTGTCACTAGAGAGCAGTACAACTCTTTGACTGCTATAAAGACGAACTGTACAGAGCCATAGAGGAAGATTTTCGTGTGCGTCATTTTTCAATTCCTGCAAGAATAAAATTCTGTTTTTAGCTTTGTGTTCAACTAAGCAAGTAAACCGAGAATAGATTTTCATTATATTTCAATAAATATACTTTTTGTGACATTTTTGTTTGGTGGTGTGGCTTGTGATTTTTCTAATGTGAAATATGTGCCGTGGATTAAAAAGGAAACACTGAATTAACTGATACTGTACTCTGATTTTACATCAACCACTTATTTTTTTAAGGGTAATGTATTAAGCTAACTTTTAAATGAAATGAAAGTGCTTTCAGAGCATGATTTGGTCTTTAGGTATTAGCATTTTTAGTGACTCCACCAAAAATTCGCGATCTTCACACGTCTGCGCCAGGGTCTGGAACCTAACCCCTCGAATGCACGAGGTATTACTGTACATACTGTACATAGATAAAAGCATGTTTGACAAGGGAAAAATTGTGATGGCTACACGACTGGTTTAGAGAAACTCTTGTGGGCTGTTCCTGGTCTGCAGTGGCCAAGTCTCACTGATGCATGTGGGGAGCAAAGGTTGTGGTCCGATCCAACAGACGAGCTACTGTAGCTCAAATTGCTGAAGAAGTTAATGCTGGTCTTGATAGAAAGGTGTCAGAATACACAGTGCATCACAGTTTGTTGTGTGTGGGGCTGCATAGCTGCAGACCAGTCAGGGTGCCAATGCTGACCCCTGTCCACCACAGAAAACGCCAACAATTAGAACTGGACCACAGAGCAATGGAATAAGGTGGCCTGGTCTGATGAATCGTATTTTCTTTTACATCACGTGTATGGCTGGGTTTGTGTGCGTCTCTTACCTGAAAACACATTGCACCAGGATGCATTGTGGGAAGAAGTCAAGCAAGGCAGTGTGATGCTTTGGGCAATTTTCTGCTGGGAAACTTTGGGTCCTGCCATCCATGTGGATGTTACCGATGGATCCATGTGGATGTTACAGACCATGGCGACCCTTCAAACGTACATGGAACCGGTATTCCCCGATGGCTGTGGTTTCTTTCAGCAGGATAATGTGCCCTCCCACAAAGCAAAATGGTTCAGAATGGTTTGAGGAGCACAACAATGAGTTGGAGGTGTTGAATTGGCCTCCAAAGTCCCCAGATCTCAATCCAATCGAGCATCTCTGGACAAACAAGTCCGACCCATGGAGGTCCCACCCCACAACTGACAGGAAGGGATCTGCTGCTAACATCTCTGGTGCCAGATCCCACAGCACACCTTCAGGGGTCTAGAGGAGTTCATACCTCGACAGGTCAGGGCTGTTTTGGCAGCAAAAGGGGGACCAAAACAACATTAGGCAGCCGGTCATAATGCTATGCCTGATCGGTGTACATATAGGCAAGGAAGACAAGGCCCAAGGATTAGGAGTCTGTGTGCATTAATTCATGCTCAAATCATTTTATGAATAGAGAAAATTGAGCTGCTCTGCTATTGGCTGTAATTCCACTGCCCAAATAAAAGTCAGTAATTAGGATATTAGATAAAATCATGGCTGCCAGTCTTCTGCTATTCAGTTTCAAAAACGAGCCATCTTCAGTCAACAGTAGAAGCCGGTTACCATAGCTTACTGCTACTGCTAATGGAAGTGCTAAACTTGATCAGTATACTTACAGTCATTGAAGGGGACTGATGTCTTTTTTTTAATACTTGTGTCTGTGTATTTTGGTGTTTTGGTTTCATCCGTGCACTCTCTCGCTCTGTCTCATTGATTGGGTATTGAAAATAAAGCTCCTTAGTATCTAGCTAATCAGTGCCATCACCATATTTAATGAACCTATCATCATTTTCTCATTATAATCAGGGTCTGATTTAATTCTTTTCCTGAAATGACCTCGCAGCTAATTAGTAGAGTAATAACTCTGGTGTGTGTCGAACTGAAATATGAGATTGATGAAAAAACGATGAATTTCTCATTTCCATAAAGATTTCCAGCTTAAAGTGAGATCCACCTGATTAGATCTCAGTATTATCCTGTGTGTGTGTGTGTGTGTGTGTGTGTGTGTGTGTGTGTGTGAACTGAGGGTGAGAATGAGAGTAAATAATTGAAGCTGAATTTGTGAGCATATGTGTGCACTGAATTTATGTTTAAAATGGAAGGTCATGCTGAGGTTTATTTTGTTTTGTTCGTTTCTCTCTTTACGGGACTGAATATTTGATAATGTTTATAACACAATAATGTGACTTCTGTTTGTAAAAGAGCCAAAATGTTTCCTGCTGTTGGATACTGAGGGTAAATTTAGGGTGAGGTTTTGATGCAGATGCCTGCTTAGTGGAGCAGTAACTCCCCCTAAAGATATAACAGTGTAGGTGCATGTGTGTGTGTGTTTGTGTGTGTGTGTGTGTGTGTGTGTGTGTGTGTGTGTGTGTGTGTGTGTGTGTGTGTGTGCAGGTTTATATGCCCTTATCAAGACCAAATGTGAGACGTGATAAATTTGGATGATCCTCACAATTCCATTAATGAGGTTAAAGTTAGGGATATGTTTATGTGCATATGTGTGTGTGTGTGTTTGTGTGTGTGTGTGTGGAGTATTAAATTGCATTAATTAACTACATAAATAGAGTAACGGCAGAACTAAGCCTGAAATCTCTATTCCTTCTCCATGTCTTTATTTGTTTCCAAGTTTCCTGCTCTTCTGTTCTGTGTATCATTCTGTCTCTCTTTCTCTAAGTTCCCAAATTTGCTGCATATTTGTGAGTGGACAGACAGGCTGCCACACTAAGTACAAATCTAGCCCCAAACCCATGGCCTGGCACACTCACACGTTCTCTTGCATGCACCCTCACACACAGCGTCACAGACAAAAAGATGGACATGAGGGTTTGTCCTTTATTTGGAGATGGTGCATCTCGTCTCTCATCTCAATTGCAATTGATGGTTGCCAAGCAACAACAGAGTGTGTGGCTCAAGCGCTCAAGGGGCCAAGCTTTTTGCTCCAGAGGACGTGTCTGCAAGGGACACCTCCTCTCCTTAGCTGCTCCAACACACACATTCATTTATTGGAGCTTGTTTTCTGTTCCGGTTTCATTTGTCACTGCCCAATTTTCTCTGAGCTTTCATCAACTGCTGCAAGCCCACTAAGAAACTGGAGGGGGTGGGGGGGCTGTTAATAGATTCAAATGAAATTAGTTAGCATGTGTTTATTCTAATATGAAGGATGGAGTGAATGTAGTTCAGCTGTATGTGCACAGATCAAAGGAAAACTCAAGTCTCAAGAACATGAGTTCAGCAGTTTATGTGCACTGTATATGACTGCCAAGAGAGATAGATCAGCCTAAATAGGTTATAAATTATTCAAAGATTACGTAAAAAGTTCCTATGTAGGAACTTTTGTAATGCCAATTGAGCTCATGTCGGTGAACTCGTTAGCTTTAGCAGTTAAAATTCTGAGCATTTTAAGAATGATTTGAAAATCTGTGGTGCACA
This sequence comes from Synodontis membranacea, assembly GCA_025674565.1. NCBI lineage: Eukaryota > Metazoa > Chordata > Actinopteri > Siluriformes > Mochokidae > Synodontis > Synodontis membranacea. Next base: position 7,515,443 of record JAOVYU010000051.1, read on the forward strand.
AATGTTTTCGTCTCCCAGATCCAGTGTGCTGGTTTGATCCTGAGCTCAGCTTACTGTCAGAGTTTAGCCCATTTCATTCACATGTTCAATTCACATTCCAACGCTTCAAGGTGGATGAAGATCCCACAATCACAGAGAAACCGCTGAAGGGCTTGGGAAAGGTCTTCAACAGCAGTTTATAGGATGATGATTCCACCAAGGGTACCTGTGCCGAACATGAGGACTTGTTGAAGGCTGTCAACAGATCTGGTCTCCTCAGAAAATTTAAGGCCTGGATCTATCGCCATGGGATCCTTCCAAAAATTCCCTAAAAGGCTTAGAGAGGAAAGTCAGCACTAGGTGGCTGCTTGGATGATGCTGCTTGAGCAGCAACATCCTATATGGAAACAGCAAAAAAAAAAACCTCCAGCTCCTATTCAGATCTGTCAAAGAGAACTGCATTGGGGCACAGGCACTAGAACAGCTATCAGCTACAGGCATGATAGAGGGGACTGGGAGGAAGTAGAAGATGGCTTATGTAGGCTTGCAGGCACAGTCTATTCTGCAGCATATGGACCTCGTGGGACTGTCACTGGAAAGGCTGAGGTTGAGGTGCTGATTTTCAAGGTGGACTTTATGGGGATTATACAGTGGGACCTGTCTGTGGTACTCTAGGCATTACTGGGCTAAGTAGAACGAGAGCCTTTAGTTCCAACTAAGAGGCAGCAGAGAAAGCCTAAAGGTGGCTCTGGCTGAAGAGTGGATAGGATTGGGGGAGGTAGTATTTCACTTGGACATAGGCCGGCTCTTGATCACGCCTGGTCAGGTTGCCTGGACGAGGATGAATGATGTTTAAAAGACCAGAAAGGCCTAATTACTCCAGGAAACATCACTGAAGATATCTCCAATTTTTGTCCAACAAAAGATCTGTGCTTTAACTGTGTCCTATTTTATTTCCATTGTTTTCTATTTTTGTTATTTGTTTGAATCATACTGTATATTATGCTTGTGGCGATTGCTGTGACTCCCTGTGATCTGGCCTTTGCAATGGACATTGACTACAGTTCATAGATAAGATGAAATAAAGAGACTCTGGCCCTCAAGTGCTAAATGATGAGTGTTATTTCATCTGAATTGTTCCAAGTCATGACAAACATTTTTTCCTGTAAAGGCACTGGGCACACTGTAAATGTGGTTACTGTGACCTGCCTCTTGGCTGAAGAAGAATGTTCTATGGGGACCCCGACGAAGACAGAGGTCACAAAAACACTCAGTGTGTGTCTGCTTGAAAGCAGATTTTTAGCTCTTTGTCTATCTGGAATTGTCTCACTCCAGGCAACATTTCTGAAAGCACTTTTCCTCTCTCTGGGCTGTCTTTTAGAAAAGTGCTCTTTTCTTTCTTGCATCACTCTCTCTCCACTGGAACACACTGTTTTTCTCCAGACGTTTACTTTTATCAGAATTTCCATTTTGTTATTCACCCCTTTCAGGATAAATGTGCTTAAGACACTAAGGTGAGAACACACAAAGTTATTGTGACTGATCACGTTTATCCAATGATGAAACAGTTCTTTCCTGATGGGAGCATTCTCTTCCAGGATGACAGTATTTTCATCCACAGGCCACAAGTGCTCAACAAATGGTTTGATGTGTTAAAATTGTGGGGAAAAGAAACACTATTGCTTTCACAGTCACCCGATCTCAACCCCACTGAACAACCCCATCTCAACCTTCATCCAAACATTAATTGAGTGAATATATGTTGGAGGAATGGTGTTCATCCCTCCAGTACCGTTCCAGAGACTTGAAGAATCTCTGTCAAGGAGCGACTGATTGAAGAACTTCATTTTTGTGAAGGCATCAGTTTGTTGGTGATCGTACGAGCACGAGGAACTGGAGAGTCGTAAAAAAAAACACAGAGTGTGAGTTTTGCTGTAACAGTTTTCCTCTGGCATTTATAAACCTCACGCACAAAACTTTTTTCCTATTTGCATCATGTGCAGATAAATGGATAATCCTCCCTCTCATATACTCACCCAAATCCTCCCTAGACCTCTTCATTTGGTGCACATGGATGCGCTTGGCCTTTTATCTGACAGATAGATTCAAATATTCTCCACAGTCAGCAGAAGCTGACACAGTTACTGCTGTTGCGATGAAATGTGTTGTTTTATCATAGAATTTGCATATTTTAATTATGCTGCAAGATGATAGATTTGTATGAGATGTGATTTCCTCAGCATGTGCTTGGTTTGGCTTCAGTGGACCTCCAAAGGCAAAGTGAAGACAGTGAGAAATGCTGAAAGATGAGTCATGTAGTACTGTGGTAGTCGTACAAACCCATTGACACAATAGTTATTCATGGACATAGATGACCAAACTAAGTTTTTCTTTTTACTTATGTTCAATTTAATACAATACAAAGATAAGATATGTATAAACTGATACACTTTTTTGGGTTTTGTTGTTGTTGTTTTTTTGTAAATATACACTCATTCTGAATTCGATGCTCTCGACTCTTTCCAAAAAAGTTGGGACAGGGTCATTAAAAAAATGGGAAAGTTGTTCAATGCAACATTTCCGTTTCTCAAGGACCATCCAGATCGTTACCATCACAAAGTTCAAAAGCCCACATCTGTGATGGTCTGGGGGTGTGTTAGTGCCCATGGCATGGGTAACTTGCACATTTATGAAGCCACCATTAATGCTGAAAGGTACATTCAGGTTTTTGGAGCAACATATGATGCCATCCAGATGACGTCTTTTCTCAGGGACGTCCTTGATTATCCCAACAAGAGAATGCCATGTCTTATTCTGCACCTGCTACAACAGCATGGCTTTGTAGTAAAAAACGTGTGGGTAGTAGACTGTCCTCCCTGAAGTCAAGACCTGTGTGTGGAGACCCCAGAGAGTAAACAAGATTGTCCGAGGGCCATGTTAATGGACCGTGGTCCATGAACTCCGTGCTATCGCCGGTGACTCTGTGAAGTATGAAACTGAAGTCATATATCAAGAAAGAATGGGGCAGAATTTCACTTTCAAAACTTTTATACAAAACACAATACAATTAATATCCTCACTTACTAAGTGTTGTTAAAAGAAAAGGTGATGTAACACAATGGTAAGCATGGTCTTGTCCCAACTTTTTTTGGAACAGAATGAGTGTGTATTTACAAAACACAATAACACTTATCAGTTTGAACATTAAGCATATTGTCTTTGTATTGTATTTAAAAATGAAATAAAAAAAGGATGGTCAAAAATCATTCTGTTTTTTGCTCAGAGGATCATCAACTTTTTTTTGGAATTAGGGTTGTAGTTGTCAAAATTAATATAATGGAAAAAGAGGTTTCAGTTTATGTCTGCAGGATTCACTTTATTTAACTGTGTGGCTAGACCTTCAGTTCTTAGTATTCCTTGTTTTGGCTTAAAAAATACTAATAAAATATCTTAAGCCTTTCTTGCATTGGTTCACGATTCAGTAAAGCAAAAGGTTTGAACACATCTTTCTTTAATGATCAACTGTATTTACAAAGCGCAGCACCAACTGCATTTATACTTTTGAAATTAATTCATTTCTCCATTAAGCAGAAAGACATTGTATTATGTAATCATTATTATTATTATAACACATTATGGTCTGCTATGATTTACATGATTTCCTTCAAATTACAGTACCAGAATTCAGCTCCACTTTCTGTTCACATAAACCCTAAGATAATTCCCCGGCTGCAATGTATTCTCATTTATGATTCAGATTTGTCCATTATTTTAAAGTTTTTTGAGTTGGACATTATGTCTAAAAGGGGCTAGGAGCGTATAAGAAACATTTAATTGAATGCAAAGAATGCTCCGGTTTAATCAAATGCAGCACTCAGATATGAGTGATTTCTAATCAAATGTGAGATTGAGTGTGTGTCTCTGTTACAGTTAGACAGGTGTTCATCACGCTGCAACCTCAGCGCACATTTGTTCTATTTTCATTCACAGCGGCAGTCGCAGTGAAGCATCTTGATTATAAGCTTCCCGAAACAGCACTTGGTTAAGTGTAATGAGAAACCCGACAGCAACATGCAGGAATTATGCTTGGAATGATACAATTTATGTATTGTTTCTCAGTTTAAACAAATGTGTATCAGTTGCAGAGTTTTATAACATTCCCAGTCTGTGAACACAGATGTACAGACTAATAGAGGGATGACATTTGTGAAGTGTTCCTGGTGGAGCAGTAGCTCAGTGGTCCATGAACACTGTGCTGTGGCCCGTGACTCTGTATTGCTTAGGATTGATCCCATTTGATGGTTACTGCCGTTGTGCCCTTCAACAAGGGTGGCAAACCTTAACTCACTGACAAAGACAAACAAAGACAGACAAAGACTGTCGCAAATGTACAATGCTGTAGACAAATCTCTTGCTGTCTTGCTGTACATTGTGTTCGCGAATATACATTTCTGTAGACAAATCTCTGAATTCTATGGTACAATAATATTCACTCGTTTGGTGACTTCCATTCTCCAGATGGGATGCTAGTCTCACACACACACACACACACACACACACACACACACACACAAACACCTATGGATAATTTCACATTATATCTGACTCCCTTAATGGAAACTGGGAACAATAGAGGAAATACATGCAACCACAGAGAATATGCACAGAAACATTAAGGCAGTTTGGATTCAATCAGGGATCCTGCACCTGTGAGGTTTCAACGCTATTTATTATAAGGGTCACATTTCTAGATAAATGTGACCAAAAATCTATTTTATTATCAGACAGAAGTCACATTCGCAATCATATCAACACTGGTTGAGGCAGAGTAATGTAGTACAGGTTCAAGTTAAAAAGTTTGCTACCAACATTAAGATTTCACTGTAGATTATTTTGGACAACATCAAGATATGCTTCTGAACCAGACTGGGGGACTGAAGGGACCTTGAAACAAATATGTAGGTTTTTCATCGTTGTTCTTCTTGTCACAAATTGTCTGACATCAAGAAGCACAGCACACCAGACGACAGAAAACCACACAAATCAAATCTGATACAGAGCACAGATGTTATCCAAACTAGGTTTTCACCGATGAGACTCTAGAAAATACTTTGACTGCTCAAATCAGATGTAGAAAAAAAAACCCAAAACCCTGTCATTCTGAACCAAGCCACTGTGGATATATGTATGTAAGCACATGTAGTTACTCATGAAACTCTAAATTAACCAGGAAATCTGTTGACAATCTAGTGAAGTAAAGTGAAATGGAAAAGTCTTAAACATTCAGCTAGAATAAGAAAATCTCAGTTTACTTGTTTTATAGCGCAAACAGAATCCTGGCCATCATAAGAGTTGTAAAGCTGAAGTGTTGGCAGTGACGTCCAAACAGAGATTTATTTCTGGGCTGTTCATTTGCATCTGAATCTAATCAAGTTGGTTATAAAGAAGGACATGTGGTGGGCGAAGCAGCTTACTGAGATGAGACTTGAGTGGGTGTAGTGCTTCAACAGGGTGCAAATGTGTGGGTTTTATTAAGTGTGCACACACACACACACACACACACACACACACACGCACGCACACACGCACGCATGCACAAACAAAAGAACATTTCGCACATGTTTTTGTACTGTGGAAGCCTTCTGTCTGCTGTTGAACATTTATACTTATTTGCTGCTGTAGGACCAGGATATATGTGCGTATGTGTGTGTATTCCATCATGCTGAACCTGGCTACAATTGCTAGTTGTCACCCCCATTTCACCCCCCATTACCCCTGCTGAGAGTGCAGGACAGGGAGCAAGAAAGCTGGGACAGAGAGAGAGAGAGAGAGATTGATATGGGATTATATATACACCGATCAGGCATAACATTATGACCACCTGCCTATTATTGTGTCGATGCCCCTTTTGCTGACAAAACAGCCCTGACCCATCGAGGCATGGACTCCACTAGACACCTGAAGGTGTGCTGTGGTATCTGACACAGATGCTCGATTGGTTTGAGATCCGGGGAATTTGGAGTCCAGGTCAGCACCTCAAACTTGTTGTTGTGCTCCTTAAACCATTCCTGAACTGTTTTTGCTTTGTAGCAGGGCACATTATCCTGCTGAAAGAGGCCATCTCCATTATGGAATACCGTTTCCATGAAAGGGTGTACATGCTCTGCAACAATGCTTAGGTAGGTGATACGTGTCAGAGTGACATCCACGTGGATGGCAGGACCAAAGGTTTTCCAGCAGAACATTGCCCACAGCATTGACTTCCTCCCACATTTCATCCTGGTGCCATGTGTTCCCCAGGTAAGCAACACACACCCGGCCATCCACGTGATGTAAAAGAAAACGTGATTCATCAGACCAGGCCACTTTCTTCCATTGCTCTGTGGTTCTGATGCTCATTTTCCCCATTGTTGGTGCTTTTGGCAGGGGGCAGGGGTCAGCATGGATAACCTGACTGGGCTGTGGCTCTGCAGCCCCATTTTCAACAAACTGCAATGCACTGTGTATTCTATCAGAACCAGCATTAACTTCTTCAGCAATTTGAGCTACAGTAGCTTGTCTGTTGGATCGGACCACATGGGCCAGCCTTGCTCCCAACATGCATCAGTGAGCCTTGGCCTCCCATGTCCATGTCAGCGGTTCACCACTGTTCCTTCCTTGGACCACTTTTGATAGATACTGACCACTGCAGACCGGGAACACCCCACAAGATTTGCAGTTTTGGAGATCCTCTGAGCAAGTTCCCTATACATCACAATTTGGCCCTTGTCAAACTCGCTCAAATACTTACACTTGCCTATTTTAACTACTTCTAACACATCAACTATGAGACAAAATGTTCACTTGCTGCCTAATGTATCCCTTCCACTTACAGGTGCGATTATGAAGAGATAATCATTGTTATTCACTTTCCCCTGTCAGTGATCATAATGTTATGCCTGATTGGTGTATGGTATTAGTCTTTCAGGATTGCTGGGACCACTACTAATTAAAAATAAGAAGCATGTTTTTATTTCTAAATGACATTGAATTTCAGTTAAATTCCATTCTCGAATCTTTTTAGGAACCACACAATAGTGTTTACAATATTAGATGCTTGCAGGCTTTTTATCTATTGTGCCATCTTTTCTTTGTTTGATTAAAAGCACAGACTACTGCCACCTGCTGGGGTGTAGAGTTCATAATGCATTTTTTTTTACCAGAACATGGCAGCTCACAAGAAAGCAATATCTGCCCTCTTATGCATGCATGAGCTCACAGATGTACACAATTAGCTAGTGTTGCTCTGGTTCACAGGAGAGTGCCTCTCTGAGAGACAGTAATACCATTTCCCCCAACCTGAGAGCACAACCAGTTTTATTCTTTTGACTCCTGGCCATGGATGGCTATGGCATCATCAGGATTTGAACTTGTGATCAATCTACCAATGTAAGTGCAAATGCTCCTGGTGCACCACTCAGGAGCCCATCCTTAATGTTTTTAACTAGAGCTAGATTAAAAAAAAGACATGGAAAACAGAAAAAGATGTCCCAGATTTGCACAATTAAAATTCGGAAGTAAAACTCAAGAAGCTGTTAATGCTAGTCATTTAAACAGCTGCCCTTTTAACAATTTCTTTGGATGAGTTTTCAAGGTGAAAAGCAAGAAAGAAGCCAGTCACTTAGGGTAAGACTGCCTTCTGTGTATCACAGAGACTGTGCAAATACTTTTAATGAACATATATTAATAACTCATAATAGACTCATGATGTACTGATTTTATTTTCTATATGTTGGTTTACGGTGATGCAATGGCAGAGTTTGTAGTGTTGCCACCTCACAACACCCAGTCACTATGCTGAGTTTCGGTAACTAAAAGAAGTTTTTGTGCATGCTCTTCCCACGTTCATGTGGGTTTCCTCCAGGTTGTCCAGTTTCCTTCCACCTCCAATGCCGGTAGGTGGACTAGCGAAGATAAATTGCCTCTTGGTGTGAATGAGTATATGAGTAGGATTTACTTATCTATCCCTGATGAGATGTGAGGCACCATAAGGAAATACTCAGTGGCCTTGGCTTGAGGCAATGAGAGAGAGGCTGTGATCCTGTGTGACTCCGTAAGAAGTGTTTTTACACCCCGCTGATCCATGCAACAACTCTGAGACTGATAAAACTTAATGAGCCATTTCAGATGTCTGTGGAAAAAAAGACCCATTGAGCCTCTTATCATGTTCTTCTGTTAACCTGTTAAAAAAAGGTCTCTGGCCCCATTCGTGCCTGGCATTAACATGCATCTTGGGTGATCAGATCAGATCACATCATCTCCAACTCTGTTCAGGGTAGCACACCTTTTCGACTGACTTTTTCCGTCTGTATCTCCTTTTCTGTTCTATTCCCTCTCTCTTTTTGTAATTGTCCTTTTAGTCCAGGGAGAAAAAAAAGTCCCTCATAGAGGATTGATCTACTTGCATCAAAGTGTGGGATGCTAAGGGAGCTTTCCACAGCCTGAATACAGACGAAGATGCACGCTATGCAAAAAGCTATGCTATGCTACGACTAAGATCGAGTTTATTCTCTGCTTTCAGCAATCTTTGTTTGGCAGCGGTTTCAGATCATCAGACATCAACATGTGATGTGGATGATGATGATGTGATCAGTTTGCCCTCCTCCAGAGCAAAATGTGATGCATAGTTTAGCTAATAGTGCGTCCAGTTTGTCGGTTTTAATACAATGATTCATCTCACAAGTATGCTTTTTGTTGTTCATGACATAGATGACTCACACAAAAACATATCATTGTGCACATGCATGATGTTTCAGAGGACAGATGCACTCTCATTACAGTTAAAGCCAGGTCACTGTATGTTATGAATGTGAGCTGTGAAGCAAATCTG
>JAOVYU010000051.1:7586720-7607095 GCA_025674565.1 Synodontis membranacea
ATAAATTATATATATATTATTTATATTATTTAATTAATAATACAATTATTGTTATTATTATTTTAAGTATAATCCAGTACAGAAAACGTCCACCACGGTGCTGTTGGTTGATCTGAAGGCGTTCATTTTCTGTAACAAAAGCTCTGGCTTTAACACATGTTCATTCACTGGTCACTTTAAGAGGAACACCCGCTCTCTCACACACTTGCAGTTGTCCGGTCACGTGACAGCAGTGCATGAAATCCTACAGGTTCAGGTCAAGACCTTCAGTTAATGTTCATGTCAGACATCAGAATGGTGCTGTCTCTGTGATTTTTTTTATTTATTTATTTTTTAAACTGTGCCGGATGGACTTGTTTGGGTATTTTAGGAACTGCTGATCTCCTGGGATTTTCACACACAAAACAAAGCATGGTGCAGAAAAAAAAATAACCATCCCGTGAGCGGAGGACCTGCAGTCAGAAACACCTTGTTGATGACTGAGCTCAAAGGAGAGTGACCAGAGTGGTCGGAGAAGAGTGACAGGAAGATTATAGTTTCTCTGAGAAAAGCGTCTCGGAACACACGTTAGGTTCAACCACGAGGCGGACGGGACACAAGTGGGTTTCACTTCTTTCAGCCAAGAAGAAGAGTCTGAGCCTTCTTGATCACTGACTGATCCAAACTGCACAGAAAAAAAGAGCAGGAGATTTGAAATCAAATGTAATCATAATTGATGAATTAATTACCTCCTAAAGTTTGATGTTTTGTTCATTCTGAGATGTGCTTCTGCTTGCCACCATTGTAAAGAGTGATTATGAGTTACTGTATCCTTCCTGGCAGCTTTTCCTCTGACCTCTCGTATCAGCGAGGTGTTTTCAGAGACCTCCACAAAATGGGGTTTTTTTTTTTATGAACTAAAAATTGTCATTAAAGATGACGGCCTTTGTAAGATGGCTTGTTTTTAAGGTGTAGTTGAAGTTAAAGACGTTCACGTGACCTTGTTCTTATGAACATAATCATTTTGATTACGCGGTGTGATTTCTAACCGCTTCTTGGACCTCGGTTTCATACCTTCCGTGAATCTGGGATTAGAATCTACACTAGGAGTCTGGTGAAGTCCGACGTACAAAGTAATCTGAAACGTCAACACGTTTTAGGTAAATGCATGCAAAGTAAATGCTGCACAAGCACACCAAGTGTAGTTCAAGTGTCCATATGGGGCTTCTAGATGTCCACGCCTAATCCTCAGTCAACGCTTTTGCAATTTATGTTTTCGTTCGTCTAAAATACGCCAGGGAGGTAAAAGGCAGTGGTCTGGGGTCGAAGATCACAGGTTGTGTGTTTCACATACAACCTCACTCTGAAGGTGAATTTGGTCGTCATCTCACTGCAAGCTGGTCCTGATACTAAGGTTGTACTGCGAATCATTTACTCTGATTATATATTGACTTAACGTAGTTTATCTAGAATGGCACCGCATGATATTATGCTCATTTGGGAACCTGCTGTGTGACTGCATTGATTCTTCTGAATACGTATCAGGATCAGATCAGACTGCTTGCAAGGATATCTGTGCTGGAAACAGCATGAGCCTTCTGTGTCTCTCTGCTCTTCCTTTAAACTTTCCCTTATTAAGTGTCCGATGTGCGCTCTGCGTTGCAACTTGCCAAAAAAAAAAAAAGCATCACGGGCTTGATGTTGAATCATGCCGTGGTTCCTTAATTAACTTTCTGAGAATCCAGATTTCATGACAGTGTGACGCTGATACTGACACGGTAATGACCTGGAACTCAGTTCCGGGAACACTTCTGCTGCTAAGTTAAGAATCGTAGGACATAGAATAATAGAATCTTGGACCAGGGGTTCAGCCGTCAAGTTTTCCTGCCTGCAGATACACCTGATCCGACTCGTCAGCTAATTAGAGCTTTGTGAGTTGGAGCAGGTGGAGCAAGTCCTCGGCATTAGAGATGATTGAAACGAGTGTTTACTCTGCAACTTTTGAGCAACCGGAACACGTTCATCAGTACATATGGTACAAAACATAATTATAAGGTTTTACCTAGGCTGTTCCACTCTGGTGATATTGCATAATTTTAAAAACCAAACCAAAGCTGCTACATGCATGAAGGCCTGCACATACCTGTGCACAACTGGGTCTTGGCCAGGCAGTTAACCTTGCTACTTTTTATGTCTATTTGCTAACTGCACTACAGGAAGTGTGTAAGGTAGGTGAAGCCCTGCCCTTCTTAATTCTGACCAAACCGTTACAACTGTACAGCTTTAAGCGATGCTGAACATGTAAGACCCTAACCCTACTATTATTATCCTTAATAAATAATCCTATTTATTTTAGTTGTTGTTTTTTTTTCCTGATGATATTTAGTATTTATCTAATGAGATTCCTGACCAGTTGCACATCTGTGACAAAAGTCTCTCTCCGTTCTGTATAAAGCAGGCTGTTTTTTTTTTCTCTCTCTCTTTCTGTGCGTGTTGAATAGGAGCCACTGGAGAAGTGGACTTGTAGAATTAAAAGCTAATCAGTGCCACTTGAATAAATTCATATATAATAACCTAACGGGAAATTGGTATCCCACACTAAGCATTTTTTGTGCTAGTAAACCTTATGTGTTGTTGATGCATGTTTAGAATAATCTGAAAAACATACAATATATTTATATTTACTTTCTCGTAGTTGAGAGCTCCTAAACGAAACTGCTTGTTTTTAAAGGTGTCTGTTTTGAGGAAGGATATCAAGTCTCACCGGTCACCAGCTCTTTCCATTTTGCTATAAATATATTTCCTAATTTTAACACAGAGCTTTCGCGCCAAGTCTTAAACCTCAGAAAACGTAGTACTCCGCGGACTCCTACTTCACTAAGGTTGCATCACGCGCAATCTCAAACCCCCCCCCCCCCCTTTATGAATTCTTAATACGTTTTGAGAAGATGAGGTTAGCTAGGGACGCGTCCACCTCACTTACCGCAGATCAATGTTTTGGCAGCTCTGCTGTTGCTCATTATAGATGAGCCATTTGCCTAATTTTATACTTGAGTGTCTGTGAGAGTTCATGATCCTCTGTAGGGGAAAAGAATGAGTAATTATTATGGTGTAATCAGGTCTCATCAATGAAAATTTCTTTCCCTCGGTGGTGGTTAGGGTTTTGTATCATTTTGTATTTCATCAATTCTGATTCTGCTTTTCCAAATTGATTCCAAAAAAGAGGTCAGGTGTTTAGAGAAACATGTTGATTGCATTATTGCATTGAAGAGACTGAATATCAGAAACTGTGCGTTGTTTCTGAGAATGTAAACAAGGACTATGAATATGAGAAACTTGAATATTATTTATATATACACACACACACACACATCAGCAAGCGAGCCACCACAACAGTCTCTTGTTCCCCTGACGTGTTCTTTTGGATAGCTACGTATGTCCTTGCAGATATATACCCTTTGTTTTTCAATAATAAAAGCTTATTGCAGAACCGATAAGCACCTGAAATCACGTATGTGTGCGTCTATATATGTTTTTATTTTAACGTGTACATGTCTCTTGGATGTGGAATCTGGAAGTGAGTTTCGGTTCCTAACCTTGGTGTCGGTGCATGGTGTTTACAGTAATGCAGAGGAATGGTGAAATAGTGAACTTCTGCGGTTATTGAGCAATTTGCTTCCCGTATGTGCAAGGCAGAGATTACATTTTAATCTTCTTCATTAAAGCCAAAACAGCTGCAACCTTGAAGATGTAACAAGCCAAGTCACAATATGCCTTTGTGAAAGGATGTCAGGAAGTCGAAGTTAATAAAGCCTATCGTGAAGTATTCAGTCAGTTCAGAAAGTATTCAGAATTTTCCCCTTCAGATTTTAGATTTAATTTTAGAAAAAAAAAAATCTGCATGAAAACTATTACAAATGCAGTAAACATTAAAAAAAGATTTCTCTAGTTTTGATAAGTACTCATTGCTTTTATTTAGTGATTTGTTTGTGCATCATTTGCAGCTGTCATCGGGTCACTTCCTCTAACCTCTTGCTAAACTGTGGCTTTAGAGTGTGGACGTTTCAGCTGCTGTGAATCTGCCTTCCGAACGGTTATGACAAAATCGGGCACCTTGCTGTGTGCGGTTGCACCGTTCTCAGCGCTACCCGATACTCACCAGTGCAAGACCCATCGAGCAGGCAAAATAGTTCCACTGTGCCGGACAGCAGTTCCTGTGAGTCTCGAATCCACTCGACCAATGAAAAGAGCTGGTTTAAGATGTGTGTGCTCCATCCTGTGAATTAGAAGTCATTTATAGGGGCATTTAAAAAACAAAACAAAAAAAAACAGTAAAATGTTCTTCTTCGGTTAAAGTAATAAGTAACGCGTTTAAACCTAGTGTTATGTGCAGTGTTTGTAAAACAGTGAAGTAACATATTAAACTCGAGTCTTTCATGTCTCCGTGATGTGTATAGAGTCAAAGACAGTTAAGAATGTTCATTAGCTAGTGTCAGTTTGGAAGTGAGACTTGCATCTGGATTGCTCATGATCTAACAAACTAAAAATAGTTCATGTGTTAAACGTTTGAATCAAAGGTTTCATCAGTAACCGTCTCTAGAAAGCTGCACAACGTGCTACTGTGCGTATTGCACCAAGACTGAAACTCCTCTGCAGCAATACACCCCCCCCCCCCATTTGTTTTTAAAAATTGGGGCCAAGGTTGATGTAGCTCTCGTGTGTGTCATGATTTTGCAGTTCTTGAACACGCCTCATGTGTTTGACCGCAATTCCTTTAGCTGTACACTTGACCTGGCTGGCTGCAGTCATCCCAGTTTAAAAGTTTGGAGAATTTAAAAGTTTGCCGGAGAATGCATTATACTGCGTGTATTCTGTTTAGATGTTTGGCATTGTCTCCAGCTAGAGTTCACAATGTGCCAAAGTTGTAACCATCGTGGTTAACGTGACCACATGATAGATGCGGTCTGGTGTACAATGGGCTTAAGAGGAGGCCCAAACTATGAACGAAAGCTCATGAGATTCTTTTACTTAAAGGCGACTGATTTAATTATTATTCAGTATTTCATAAAGCAAGTTTTCAGAAAAAGAAATGAGACTCCATTCACACCTTGGGTGACTCTACTCAAACTCATTTTTAATAATACATACTGTCCATCATTTTCAAATGTGTGCAGTAAAAGTAGTTTTTACAAAAGTGTCCCCATGACAGATGCACTTGTGCTATTATGTGCTTTTTTTTGGTGCCATCTGATTTGGCGCACATACAGTACTTCGCTTTAGTCTGGTTTCTGAATTTGATGTTTAGTGCACCTACGATGGCATTAATAATCCTTTCCCCATGTAGAACACCACTCAATTATGTCAGTGGAATGCAGCCAACAGGAAGCCAAAGAACAGGTTATTGTCTTTTTTTTTTAACGTCCCAGCAACGGTTTGTGGGTAAGCATAAGGTGAAGAGGCACACAGACGGGCCAACACGCTCGCATCTACATTTTCTTTCCTCTTTTATTTGGCATTTAGCTAACACCCGCCCACTAGCCGGTTCTCATCTATGACTCTGGAGTGTGGTGGTTAGAACATTCACTCAGACAAATGTAAAGCCAAAGTAATAACTCTATGAACCATGTCAAACTGTATGTATATTCTGTCTACGTAAGCTCACGGATGCCCATGACTAACGGTATTATTCCTGGTTATCTCTTGGATTTGTATCCGTGTACAGCTGTCATAAGAGAATACTTTATTAATACTTGTGTTACAGCAGTGGACAGGACAAGTGTGTGTTAGAAATAAGTAAGTAAATGTGTCATCATTGGGATTCAGGCGAATGCTGTACTTTTCTGTTCTTCTTCCAGTGTGTTGTACATATATATATTTTTTTATTCATTTATTTTTTTTTTTACATGTACATTTTTCTCCCTGAAACATCTGTTTAAACATAATAGGAATTGTTCATAGAAATTTAGATTATAGACACAAACAAAAAGGAAATGGAGTACAGGGTTACTGATTTAAGTATGGCTCTGTGTTTTTCAGTTCCCCCCTCACTCTTTCTGACACAGTAACACTATGCTTTAATGCACTATGGTCATACTGTTGTCTAATAATATGGTGACCTGTTTTCTTTTCTTGCTTTATGCAAATACTTGGAAGAAAAACGGGAGTTGTTTTTGCTTGATGAGACCTAACCTGTTTAACTGCTTGTCATCTTCACCTGGAGGTAAGGTGCATATTCACGCGGAGCGTTTTTTTTTCTCCAGGCTTAACTGTAACTCCCTCTGTAGGAGAAACGGCACACGGCACCTCAGTGTTGCTCGGGAGATCTCTGTTGCCATGAAGTCTGAACCTCTAGGATATTTTTCCCCAAGACTTTGTGATTGGCTCACCGCTCTGTTCAAGAGACTAGATATAAATCTATTACCACATTCACACTTGAACCAAAAAAACCCCCCCAAAACTGTTTATTTACTGCTTTAATGCTGTGTGGGAATGGGAGCAAACGGATAAGTCAAACATTAATCTGTCCCCAGGTGATGGTGACCTTTTTCTACGGCTCCAGCGGGAACTGGATCCATCGGCTTAACGTGTTGTGACTAGTCGTGACTTTACTGGCGGTGGCGTAAGTCATGTGGCGGTATTGTGATGGAACTACTGGTACCTACATAATCAGAATGCTCATGCTGCCTGACTGTAAAGCATATCATGGAAATACATTTTTTTGGAGCAAGAATGCTATACGCAGCCTTCGCTTGAACAAAACAGACATTCGGAAGCAGGAAGAGAACCCTCTCAACAGAGACGTGATGCAGCTTGACTAGCCCCGTGTTGCTAAATAACTAGCTGATGTCTCAGCTTGGGCTTTCACAACAAAATAGATTTGCTGCCTAGTGAATTATACGATTTATCCAGTCTTGCATGTTATACATTTTGTGTGAAGGATTTTTTTCCCCCTCCCATCATATTGGCTTTTTTTTTTTTTTTGTTCACTCATTTCCTCTATAGATACCGTGTACATTTTGGAAAAATGATCACAGCACAATGAGACTAACACTAAAATAAATAATTTTTTAATTGGTTTTTTCATGTTTGGGATGGTTTGTCCTTGGTGCACAAATGAATTTTTCTGGCAAAGTCACCAGACAGGAAATGAGGAAATCTCTTCGCTGACGTGCAATGCATTATGGAATCTAACTGAAGGACGTCATCGTGATATTTCAAGAGGTGTAATCATTCACTTCTAAGGTTGCTCTGTTCTTACGTCTGGGAGATTTTGTTTGCGCAGGTTGGCACTGTGCTATTTATAGGTGCTATAAATTGTGCCGTAAATCTCACTGCGTCCCACCATAAATACCGTTACACATTTAATTAAAGCTTTATTTAGAAATGTTTATTTAGAAAACAAACACTGCTACACTTGCGGTACTTACTGATGATGCAGTCATTGGTTTTCATTTTTCAGTTTGTTTAAAAAGGGGTATGCTGACATTTTCCTTGCAGTCCAGCCAGAAGTCTCATTGTACATTGGAGTGGAATTTTGGATTCGCTCATTTTATGAAACTTTGATGACCAGGGACCATTGTGTTTGCACTTCCAGGAGTTGTTAGATTTAAAGTTGTTAAACCAGCAAGCACAGTTCCTGTAGAATTGAGTAAACAAAAAAGGTTAGTCTAAAATAAATCAAATGAGGGAGCTTTCGTATCAGAAATAGCAAATGTTAAAGTTTCTAATAACACATGCTACCTGGGTTACAGGTAACAGTAAAATAAATGAATTTTGGGAAAAGTGAATGCTACCAAGAAAGCTAATCATACTAAGGATTTTGTTGAGGGCTCTGATCTGAAAAGTGATTCCCTGATTCACCAAGTCAGCTTCAGTGCTGTGTTCATGGTTAAGTGGTCAGACTAACTGGGCGAGCTCTCTGCGTTCTTTAACCCGAGCGAGCGGAGCAGTAAAAACAGCCACAGTGCTCATGTTACATTGGAGCTTCCACAAGCGCACCCTGTGCCTGAAACCCTGCCGATAGAATGCTTTGGATGGATTTGTTTTATAAGACTTTGTGTGTGGATTCGGCACCGAGTGATGAATTACAGTTACGGATTGGAGGTGCATCATGACAGCAGGATATACTAGTGCATCTCAAAGACTTGGAATATCGTGAAAGCAAGTGCAACTGTCGCATTTCTAATATCAAGCCACAACTGAACCAGAGACCGTGTCAGAAGCGTCTTACCTGGGCTAAAGAGAAAATGAGCTGGAATGTTGCTCAGTGCCCCAAAGTCCTCTTTTCAGATGAAAGTAAGCATTTCATTTGGTAGCCAAGGTCCTAGAGTCTGGAGGAAGAGTGGAGAGGCACAGAATCCAAGGTGCTTGAAGGTCCAGTGTAAAGTTTGAAGGAGTTTTTGTAGTGATTTGGGGTGTCATCTCATCTGCTGGTGTTGATGCACCGTGTTTTTATCAAGTCCGATTTCAACATAGCCATCTACCAAGAGATTTTAGAGCACTCTGCTGACAGGCTTTATGGAGCTGATTTGCTTTTCCAGCAGGACCTGCCCACAGTGCCAAAATGTAATAATTTGAGATGCTGTATTTCTGACTTTCATGAGCTACAAGCCATAATCTTAACACTTAAGGAAGATTTGAAATAGTTCACTATGAGTAACGAGTGGAATATATGAAAGTAAAAATTTTTTAATTGAACTGCATTTTTTTCTAATTGTTCACAGCATACGTTTTTGAGACGCACCCATATGTGAATCTGTTGCAGAACGTGTAGCAGTAGATATGCATTTCAATGGAAATGTAGTTCTTTCAAGGAGATTAAAAGGAAGGAAGGCGAATGAGGGTAAGATGATGAGGCGAAACAAGGAAACAGAAATGCAACAACAAAATGATGTTCAGTAAGCGTGTAGAAAGAAAAAGAGAAAAATGTAAGAGGTGTGTTAAGGAGTGTTAATACAGTACTGGTGTTGAGTTTCGCTCTGGTTGATGGACTGGAGGAAGAGACACCTGTGACACCATATCACCAGGCCTCTGAGGCACCAGTCCAGTGGGTAATGGTGAATAAAACCTGATAGTTCAGACATATGACCTGATTGTCCTGGACTTGTTTCAACCCCCAGCTTCGAAAATAGCCTAGCTTTTTGCATATGTACACTAACCGTATCGGTGCACCGAAAAAGAAGGTCCATTTATTCAGTCACGCCAAACTACGGCTTGATATTTCCCCGTGTGGATGATGTGAGGAGGACAACATGCTAGAACTTATTGTCAGGGGTGCCGCCAGAAATCTTGGGCCCCATGAACAGGACCAGCCCTAACCTGGGGGGGGAGGGGTGGTGGTATTATTAGCCCCTAACAGGGCCCCATGTCAGTGCTGGGCCCCTAGACTTGTTCTAACCTTTTCCCCCCCTAGCGGCGCCCCTGCTTATTGTGCTAGCTGTATATTTAGCCAGTCAAAATGCTAGTCCATATTTGTGAGCTAGTCGGGTTGTTTTATTTGTACAGAATTTGTGTGGGTGTGGACAGTGCATTCAGTAAGAACTGTAAAAGAATAATGTCCCGACAAACATATTCTTAAGCTTTAGAGGGTTAAAATGGTTGGCAACAAAGAAAAGCATCCCGAAAAAAAAAACCGTACGGGTTTTATAGTATTTAAGCCACATTTAGGTGGAAGAAGCTTCAAAATAGCATTTTATATTGAAATTAGAAGAGGGAACTTGGAGAGTGGAGACTCTAAGGATACTAAGGACTGTAGCTGACTCTGATGTACAAATCTGCAACCGTAACCACCTTATATGTCTGGATGTATGGTGGCCTCATCAAACTAGCTGCATATGGGTTTCCTTTTCTTTGGAGCAGCAGTTTCTCTTCTCTCGGAGACTGAATACTCAACTTATTTTCTTTTAGTACATTTCAGGGTATGCGCGTGATGTCACTGCAGTTGCACTCCCTGAGTGGCACCATTAGACTTGAGCTTGAATGTCATGCTGATACACAAAATAAGGATCACTTTCGAGTCCCACTGCCTTTTAAAAGAAGCAGATAATTGTTTTTCAGAGTAGCAGTTTCCTCTGCAAAAGGCACTCAGTCTGACTGGGGGATTTCCAGTAGTGATGTCAGTGCATACCTTCTCTGTTTTGTCTATTAAACTTCAAACCATTAAACTTTATTGCCATCTACTGGATATTAATGTGTGTGGTAGCGTTGAGCCCAGACTTTGGCCAATCTCAAATGCCTTATCTCGCAATGTTGGTGAAAGTGACCATAAATACCGCTTTAAAATTTAACGGGTTCTTCTTTGGACAATGTTACAACCTTCCACAAAGTTTCACGAAACTCGGTTCTGTAGTTATTTTTGCACAATCCTGTTTACAAACGGACAAAAAACAAGTTGCACGGAAACCGTAACGTCCTTAGCGTAGGTGATGAAATTTGAAACGTTTGACACATGAGTGGGGAAGGGGGAAAAATTGGGAAACTAGCATGATCACCGTCAAATGGTTACAGGCATAACCCTTCTGTCAGCAGACTTAAGTTGATGTAATTGGTTATTATACAAATTGTTATGCTAAACCAAGTAAGCTTTCTTTTCATTTTAATAGGAGGATTTAAAGTTTGCTGAGCTCTTTTGCCATGGGTTTCATATTGTTTTCTTTTTATTGTGTACGCAGAGGTGGGAGCAGAGTCCTCAGCGTGAGAGGGGTTGACTGGCAGGGCCTGGTCATACAGCGTTTTGGAGGAGGAGGAGGAGGAACGAGGGAGAGAAGAGAAGGAGAGGAAGACCTGAGGAAGAGGGTCACGGTCTCCTGCTTTAGACAGCTGTGTTGCCGGCTGATCAAATTTGGTTTTTTTGTTCATAGCCTTGGATTTCTGCAGCTCTACTTGGATTTTATCGTCAGTATCAAAGTATTGCTGTTATCACTCAATTATTGCTAGTGTTTTATCATTTGTTTTTTTTTGTTTTTTTTTTCCATAATTTTTCCAACTCTGTTTTTTTTTTTTTCTTTCTTTTTTTTTGGAATGTTTTATTGGTTTAAGGTCTTGGGTTGTAAACAGGAGTTTTCACGTCAGATTTGAACAGATTTGTCCTTTTTTCCTCCTGTACACACCCAGTATAAGGCAGCTATTTCTTTATTCTTTGGAAATCTTAAAATACACATACCTTCACACACAGTCCACACGCTGTCTCACACACACACGCACACACAAACACACACACACACGTGCACGCCCACACCTCTCAGCCTTCTCATCTAAGCCTGGTCCAGCCTAGTCTTGCCTGCTCCTCTCACCTGGACAGGGTAAGTGCTTGCAGCAAACATGTTTGTGCCATCATCATGTTTAGTGTAAAATGCATGTTTAGTGTAAAACGCAGTTTTAAAATGCAGGTTTTTTTTTTTTTTTAAAAATGTGAAGATGCAATCGTCATTGCTGACTTGTGTGCATGTTTTGTTTCCTTTCTGGGTTTAAACAGATTCAGCTCCAAGAGGACGGGAGGAATATGACAGCAGAGACACTCAATTTCGGCCCAGAATGGTAAAATTTGGAAATAACGTTCACTGCTCACCATCGTCACCGCTATTTCCTCATTCTACTTCTGTTTTTTTTTTTCTCTCTCTTTTTTTTTTTTTTGCTACTGCCCCTCCTTCTTAAATAACTTCCATTCTTTTTCACTTCTCATTTCTGTTTAATATTTATACACTTAATCATTCACTGCAGTAATGATTACACTGCAATCATTGAACACTCCACATGAATCAAGTCTTGTGTTCACTCTCTTTGCCTCTCTGCCCCTCATGCTCTTTCTATCTGTTGCTTGTGCTTTCCTTTCTTCCCCCCGCTTCTTGCTTTCTTGCGTCGTAACTGTTTATACAGAGATTAGACCGTAAGGTGTGGCCTATATTTGGTGCTAGGCCATCCCTAATGGGCCAAGGACTGCTGTGTGCATAGTTGATCCCTGGCCAGCACAAGATTATTCCTGTGCTTGACATGTGCAACACAGAGCTGATGTGCTTTTATAAGCTCCCTTTTACTTTGTGGAAAGCTATCTGGATAAGTTAGGGTATGTATAAAATGGTATACTTGGCTTTGATGAGCTTGTGAAAATAACTCGGCGAACCTTACAGATGTGGAATTTTTACGTCTTAGTCGTGAAACATGGTCTATTCGTTTGTTACTGTTCTTTACTTGTAACTTTTTTTCTCACCCCTTTCTTTGTTTTTTTTTTTTTCTTTTTCGCTTTCGTTCCACCTTACCCCCAGGCTCCGTGCACTTTCCAGTGGAGGCAGTGTGACTTCCCCTCCTCCCTCTCCCGCTATGCCAAAGTACAAGCTGGCCGAATATCGCTACGGCCGAGAGGAGATGTTAGCACTTTATGTCAAAGACAACAAGGTGAGCAGTTTTCCACAGTTCTGTAATCTGCTTTACCTTTTATATTTATAACAGAGAAGGTTTCACTGCAGCCAACAAATGGCAAAAGACAGAGCGGAAAATATTCATTTTCAGCAGAGGATCCCAGGGGAGTACTGACTTTCTGCAGATGTGAATTTTTGGATCCAACTGAAGTTTCAGTTGCAGTGAAGAATTTCACCCTGTAACGTGACTGGAAATAATATAATGTAGTGGGAAATAGGTGCCAGAAGTGCATCACTGCAAGCTGAACTGAAAAAAAAACATATCGACTACAGGCCGGCTCACCCTTCCCAGAATCCTCTGCACCGTGTAACGAGTTGTTATTTTCAATCCCATCAATGTTCAGATACTTTGACAATACTGGCAATAATATGTGTTTTACCTTCTTTGCCCGACCTATTCTGTTTTCATATGGTTATTCCATATATAATGGACCCAAACTGTCTTTGGCCGTTTTGTGGGCAGCTGAGAAGGAAAGAAAAGACACAGTATATTTTGTTCACAACTTCCAGGTATATGATGATAAAAGTTCAGGATGGGTCTGGTAGAGTTCACTAACAGTGAATTTGCAGAGGTTTTGCTGCACAGAGCTCGCAGGTAACGGTCACGTGCTTTCAAAACAGAAGCAAAAAACTGAATTCTGCTGAGGGTGAGCTGGCCCGTCATTTATTTACGTGTACATGTATTTATTCTACGTATTTACAACCTCTGTCAAGGCTGTGTTTGGCCCAAATAAGTGTTAAATGTACTCACAGAATAGTTAATGTATTGACATTATACCAAAACACTGTTGAATTCCCAAATATTATTGGTCAGAAGATAGGTTTTCTAAAATGTGTGTTATGGAATGCAGACACTGACCAAAAAAAAGGTGTCTAATAGTATATAAAATACAAGGTTCAGAGATCATTCCATATCAACTTGCATGACACCCCAACACTTCCACGTGCATGGCTGTCAGGTTTAAGGATTTCTGGAATTTTCTTCCAGGTTCAGATATGTGGGTTTGACCCAAATGGGCATTCCATACATTCTAAGCATTCCAGAAAGGGCAGCCAACAGTGCTGTGGATATGTGCTGTAACGTGCCTAGTGAACCAAGAAGAGTCTAAAATGCATCTAGCAGCTCAGTAGTATAGATTGTTGTGCTAAATGTCACTTTATCAGTGCTAGCTTTCTAGCCTTCATTGTTGCTATAATTACAATTACAATTGCTGCTAGAATTATAATTATATTGTATCTCTAAGTTGGTGCACTTTCTTTCTTTTTTTTTTTTCCTTTACACTTGTTTTACACTTTTTTTTTTTTTTTTTTTATATTATTTTCCTTTTACTTTTCTTATTTACTTTATTATTCATTATTGTTATTGTATTTCTTGTTCTATTGGGTTAACCGGGACCGTGTGTACGCAATTTCGTTCCACCTCATGCAAATGTGATGCGAATGACAATAAACCTTCCTTGAATCCTTAAATGGGTTTTCCTGAATAAATGAGCCCCTTTCTTGTCTGGGTGGGTGTAGATTCCAGAGGACATGCAGGATAAGGTGTTTGCTGCTATTCTGCAGGATGAGCCTCAGCAACCTCTGGCACTGGTGCCTCTAACTGAGGAAGAACAGGTTAGAAACGTTTACACACACGCACACACACACACGCACACACACACTTCATAGTAGTGTTTTTCTTTGAAAGGAAGCAGAAAAAGTTGGGTAATACCAAAACTTAATTTACAAAACACACATGCCCATCATGCCCCACATGCCCTGTAAAAATCCAGTGCACTGGTGCTCAGACAAAAATGCAAAAACTTTAAAGCTTATTTAAGCAAGTAACAGACACATTTCTACTGTTCCCAAGTTCTATGCTGTGATATTTCCTGGTTATGATGTTTCTGTCTTCTTTTGTTTTTCCCCCTGCAGCGGAATTTTTCCATGTCTGTGAACAGTGTGGCAGTTCTGAGGCTTATGGGTAAAGGGGGTGGGGCCATTCCTGCTACTATGGCCCGTGGCAGAGGCAGTGTGAGAGGTGGCCGAGGTAAGTGAACATGGGGAAACTCCAGATTATTGATTAGCAGACCAGTGAGTTGGAGATAGTACAGTGCCAAAGAAACACAAGGATAAAGATAAGAACACCAAACGTTATAGGACTTTTTTTTTTTTTTTTTTTTTTTTTTTTTCCCCCCAATGATGAAAATTAAAACTTTAAAATCTAAGTTCCAGATGAAGCCACATCACATGAAATAAGAGAAACTTTTCTCTGTACTGTGATTTAGTATAAATTGAGGTGTAAGAAATTGCTGTGTGTGTGTGTAGGCAGGGGCCGTGGAGAGAGTGGGTTCTACCAAAGAAGTACTGAGGATGGAGAAGTGGGCTTCACCCGGAGCGTTAGAGAGATCCACCGTAGCCAGAGCTGGGACGACCGGTATGAACGGCATCATTTCTATATTCAGCCGTCCTGGAGCAGTTTAGATGGAGAAACTTTATTAACTTGTAAATGAAAAAAGACTTAATTGTTTATCTGTGAATTTGAATGTGTGCTATAATATTAGGGATTGGTACATCAGTACAGACAAGCAGCGTGTGAATTTTTAAGTACATTTAAGTTAGTCTAAAAAAAATTAATAATTCTTGGCCAAGCTGACTGCTCACTCAAATCTGTGGTAGTGAGCACAAACTGCACAGATACTTTATTCCTGTTGTAAAACTAATCCCACATGAATATTGCTTCAGTCTCTGTGTCTGATACAGTTGTCTAATTTTAGAAGTGGCATACCACATTCAAGGTTTCAAAGCTTTTTTTTGTAATCTCATTTTGCATGTGTAGGGGTGAGAGGCGCTTTGAGAAGCCTCTGCGTAGGGAGGGGTTGCGTGTTGGCTTTGAGGATGTGGGCTCTGGTGGGAGGAAAGAGTTCATGCGTTCAGACAGCGAAAACTGGCGCACACTGCGAGAGGAGCATGAACTGGAGGAGGGTGGAGACCCAGGAGGCAGCTGGAGACTGGCTGGCTCACGCCGAGATGGTACGTACGCACACGCACAGATGAAAGTTAGGTGCATACAGAAGTGTGTTTCACACTTCTTCACTAATATCGGCAGTCTGATACTAAAATTAACCGACTCCCTCACCTTTTACCTGTTAATTTCTGTCTTGGAAAGACGGTGGTCCCCGTTCAGCTGGCTGGCGGGAGCATGGTGAGGTTCGCCGTAGAAAGTTTGACTTTGACTTCCGGGATGGAGCGGGTGAGGGAGGAAGGAGGAGAGCAGGAAGTGAAGGAGCAGAGGAGGAGAGAGACGGACTGCCCGAGTGGTGCACTGATGAAGAAGATGGAGAGATGGGTACCTTTGACTCTTCTGGAGCATTCATGCCCATCAAGGTGTGTTTGAGTGTGTGAAATACTTTGTGTAGCTTAATTAATGATTTTTTTTTTTTTTTTTTTTTTTTTTTACCAATGTTATATACCAAGTCTTTTTTTTTTTTTCTGCATTTCTTCTCTGTCCGTCATGTCTTAATGTCTCCCTCAAATATTACATGCATACATTCAGAAGAGCTCTAAGGACCCTATTCCAGAAGAGGACTTTGATTTTCAGGGTCTAGAAGATGAGGATGAGTGTGGTACAGATGGAGAGAAGAAAGACATCAGTGCTGGAGACAACGCCGATAGAGGTACGAGGGAAAGATGGTAGTTGTATATAAAGTCCCCTCTGAAAGTATTGGAATGGTGAGGGGACTACTTTAGCTTTTGCTGATCACTGAAGACATTTGTGTTTGATGTCAAAAGATCAATCAGAAATTTCAGCTCCTATTTCCTGAGTTTTACAACACGATGTGTTAAATAAGTTGTGTTAATCACTTAAAAATCGGGTGTTCTGATGCCAAATGGCGACGAGTGGATGTCGCTGTCAAATCCGGATGTCTTCAAAAAAGAATTGGCCTTTGAGTTCTGATACTTTTGGAGGCAGTTGTGATCATGTAAAACATTTAACTTGCATAATGCTATTTTTGTTTTAGATTTTTTGAGTACAAGTTGTTGAGTATAAACATTTTCACCTGATTCCTTCCCCCCCTCTCTCTTGTTCTCGCTTCCACTCCATGGTTAGATGAGACCGACTTTGTAGCTGTGTGTGAGGTAGAGGTGAAATCTCTCCCTCCCTCCTCTCCTTCCTCCATGTCCCTCATTGCTCCTCAGGCCGAGCCCATGCCCGCTGCTGCCCCCGTATGTCTGGAGGATCCTCAGCCTGCACCAGCCATGCCCAGCAAGATGCCAAGTGAAGGTAATTGGCACATAATATCACAGTTCTCCTTAAAATGTAATTTTTCCCCCATTCTAGATATTAATCCCTGGTATTGGTGCTGTGAGTAGCAGATGATGCCTTACACTGATTCTGATATGCAATTTATTTATATTAATAATCACAAAAAGTGTTGCTGTTGGATTGCTATTTTTTTTTTAGTCCTTTGGCTAATGATGGGATGGGAAATTGCATAATAAATTATATTATATTATGCTTTTGCACTAATTTTTGAAAAAGGATGCCAGTAGATCTAATTGAATTGGCATCATATCAATTTGAAATTTTCCAGTGTTTTCCATTCTTGATTGGTCCTACATCAATACTCGCTATTAGAGCGGTGTATACCAACTATTTGCCGAGTCATTTTGCATAATTTTCTATGTAGTAACTTGCACCAGCTAGTAACTATATATAATATCTTAGTGGTTTGAAAGTAAGATATAAGATCATATAAGATCAAATGTGTTGTCTGTCTGTATATGTTAGTGTTATCAGAGCCTGTCTCTGAGCTGAGCCCTAGTGCCTCCTCCAGCCTGCCTTCATCTCCTCCTTCCTCTTCCTCTGCTGCTACTGACCTCCCACCGCCGGGGGGTGACCCTGAGGACGACGAGGGCATGAAGCACCTGCAACAGGTATTTTATTTTAAAATTCCTGATGCCATATGGCACAGAGACCCACACAGAGAAATTTCACACCTGACATCATGAGACATAATGCGCATGTGTCTAAGGAGCATTCTGTCAGCCTTCCAGTCCTCACTACTTTCACCGTGTTAACACTATAAAATTTTCAAATATCTGGATATCCGTGTGTGTGTGAAATTATAGGGAGGTTTAAAAATTCATAATAATGAAAATCCCAAATGTGGTTGTTTTTGTACGTGTTCACACAGGAGGCAGAGAAAATGGTTGCAGCTCTTCAGGACACATCTCTGGAGGAAGAGTGTTTCACCCAGACACTGCAGGAGAGCAGAAACACTGCAGCTGCCCTGCCTCTCTCCCACGACTCTGCCATGAAGTGGTTCTACAAAGACCCACAGGGAGAGATTCAGGGTAAGTACTTCACACATTCTCACACACATACACCAAGCAAGCAGAAATGGATTTATAAATATGCATGATTTTTTAACCTACTTTACTGTCTTTCTTCCTCCAAACTAATACACAGCATTTGACAAGAATAGCACAGTTCCCTCTGCCAAGTTAAAAACAGGAAACCCATTTCCTCAAAACTCACTTATGAAATTCTATGACAAGTTACTAAATACTACCAATGAACATTTAAAGTGCATTTATATAGCATGTATTCAGAAATGTCATTGGATGAAGCAGTCATGAAAATACAACAAAAAGTAACTGTGGGTTAATTATGTTGGGTCTAAGGTTTTATTAAAGTAATGATACATGAATAAAAATTGTTCAATCAGAAGTAAAAGTTCCACCTTTGAAAAAAGACAATTATACTGATTTTAAATAGCACTTTTACTAATACCTTTGACATTCATAGAACACTTATTCAGTGTTTCAGATGAATGTTTATTGACTTGTGAGTTTTGAGTAAACTTTTTCTGTACCTCATTTCAGTACAGGGAAGTGTCAGTTAATATGCATGTGAAACACTGCAAAGTGGTCAGTAAGTTGGGGGGGGGGGGGGTGACCTGAAGTAAGCAGACCAGTTAAATATCCCTTAAATAGTGTTTTTCAGTTTCTGTCTTATGACCCCTTTTAAAATGTCTCTAAATGCTTGATGAAGTAGCTTTCTTATTTGAAGAGGGGAGCAGCAACCTTTTAACGTCTGCTTTGTGTTCTCGTCCTGTCTGGCTCACTGAAGGCCCCTTTAGCACAGTGGAGATGTGTGAGTGGTTCCAGGCAGGCTACTTCAGCATGTCCCTGCTGGTGAAGCGCGGCTGTGACGAGGGCTTCCAACCTCTGGGAGACGTTATCAAGATGTGGGGGCGGGTGCCCTTTGCACCTGGCCCCTCCCCACCGCCACTGCTGGTGAGCATACATACTCGATCATGCACACAAACACGAAAAACGTGCAGTACTTCCTAAGTGACAGGGTACAACTTCAGGGGCGTCCTGGCATAAGGAAAGTAGCTGTGGTGTGTTGCTGTTGATTATTTTCTTAAGACTTCCTGAAGCAATTTATTCCTCTCACACCACAGGAATTTGCCGAGCAATTAAATGTTTTTATTTGTTCATTAAAAACACATCATACTTCTGTCTCCAGTTATATTTAATGTTGAGGAACATCCACAAGATAAGTTTCTTCCCACTGCCAACCTTTCCCTCAACAGCCTCCCTCTCTTATCTCTCTTGAGGTTAATGCGATGAAGAAAATGCAGCTTCTCGTATTACTAAGAAACCAGAAAGCTCAGTTCTCTGCCTTGAATGATTTTCCTTGGAGAAATCTCAAGTGCTGACACTTGAGCTGTTTTCCATAAATGGTAAAATTAACATCTGCTTAAAGAAAGATTGATCATATCATATCTTTATTATCATTTTATTTTGTTTTCTTTTACAACACATTTTTAACCCTTAAATCAGTAGTCTTAAACTATGTGAATGCGATGCCATAGAAGTTCCTGTGAATTGGTATTTGATATGTATTTGAACGAGTGGGTTGATTATAATACTTTGATTTTTTAATTTTAGCTGATGCTGTAATAGAGCTGCTGTTATCGAAAATTTAAAACGCGTTTAAATTTGAGAATTCAGCAGCGCTGTGGTGTAAAACTTTACGGTTTTTAAATGCAGTTCAACTTGATAATTCATCTTCGCTTGGAATCATTCCTAATGCTGTCTCTGTGTGTAATCCATCTGCCCATATAGACTGCAAATATTAATCCCTGTGTATGTGTGTGTCGTCAGTGTAATCTGGATCAGGACAGGCTGAAGAAGCAGCAGCAAGAGTTGGCTACGGCGGCTCTCTACCAGCAACTGCAACAGCATCAGCTTTTCCAACTAATTAACAGGTGTGCTGAGGCAGCAATGTCTCATTGCCATAGAAGTGTCTATTTTAATCTTTTTTTTTTCCCCCAAGTGCTTTAGCTATCTCTGTAGTTCTTATCTTGTATGTGTAGGCGTAAGGATTCCGGTGTCCCTAGCCAGTGGGGCAATGTGTAACAGCTTTGGCTATGTTTGCCTTATCTTTGTTTGCATGGAGAAAAGGTCTCGTCGTTACTGGAGTTCTGTCTTAAAGATCTTATAAAAGTCTTTTTTTTTTTTTTTTGTAATAGTCATGCACATCAACTTCTCTACACACAAAAGAAAACAAAACAGGAAGCAAAAATGATTTTGTAATGTTGTGTATTTTGGAGTTAAGCAGGAATTTTGGGTGGGAAGCAGTGCACAGATGGAATTTGAGTTTATATGCTTGGAGATTTGATTAGATTGTAAAAGATTGTTGTTCCAAATCGAACACGGGATCAGATCTGGCCCCTGGAGGACTGCTCCTGCTATCCTGTTACACACAACCGGATGCAGTCAGCTAATATGACCGTCTAAGCGTACTTGATGTCAGAATTAGAAGACATTAGGTTGGATGGAGGTCTTTTACCAAAAAAAAAAAAAATGAAAAGAAATTGTGGGGATAAAATGGTCAGTGCTACTTTGAGTTATTGCTTCTAGTGTGATTGGAAATGTGGGAAACTGTTTGACTTCTAAAACACTGTCATGTTTGTTGCTCGCATATAT
>JAOVYU010000051.1:7639195-7651153 GCA_025674565.1 Synodontis membranacea
AAGGAATATCTATTTCTGCATCTTTATATGTGATACACACACACACACACACACACACACACACACACACACACACACACACACAGGACCCATATGGACAAATGTTTGTGGACACCTGACCATGACACCAGTATGTGGTCCTTCCCCAAACTGTTGCCACAAAGTTTGAAGCACACAATTGTTTAGGATGATGATGTATGCTGTAGTATTACAATTTCCCTTCACTGGGACTAAGAAGCCCAAACTTGATCCAGCATGACAATGCCTCTGTGCACAATGGGGTGAGCTCAATGGAGATATGATACGCTGAGGTCGGTGTGAAAGAAATTGAGTGGTCTACACAGAGCCCTGACTTCAACCCCACTGAACACCTTTGGGATGAACTGAAATGCCGACTGATGCACCCCACGCCTCCTCACCCAACATCGGTGCCTGACCTCACTAACACTCATGTGGAAAACGGACACAAATTCCCACAGACATGCTCCACGTCTTCCCATAAACATGGAGCTTATAATAACAGCAATGGGACTAAATCTGAACTGGAGTGTTTAACAAAGCAAATATGAGTGTTATGGTCAGTGTCGGGTATACATTTTGTTAAGGTAAATGGATTCTCTTTAGTGCTTGTGATGCACTGATTGTTCCTCAGTAGCAATTTTTACTTGGGATTTTTTTAATTTTTTAGTACTTGCTGTATTTGCTGATTGTTTATGGCAGCTGTGGAAAAAGCCTTTCTCCTCTTGAGAAATTGAGAAAGACATTTCCTTGAACACAAAGTTTCAGAAATGGCCATGTTTGAGATAAGAGTGGAAGCAAACACTGAGTCATCGCTTTGTATTCTGTGTACTCTGTCCTCCTCTGCTCTCCCAATCTAATTCTTCTGCTCCAGTGAGACGCTGCTACATTTATTACATCTTCTGTGTGTAAGGCTGCCGGGTACATCTGTAAAACATTTTTGTTAGTCAATGATAGCATGTATGTAAGAACCAGCGTTTGAAAACTTCTCTTTGCTCTGTAACCCCAGTGTGTCTGGATTTCCACTCAGATTTCTGCATGTTTCAGTGAGTGTGGGTACGAGTGTGTTTTGTAGGATGTACACCGTTTTATTAGTGGAGCTGAATCTAGACAACCATCATACTTTTTTTTTTTTTTTTTGTACAGGAGGCTACTTTTAGGTTATAATTTAACTTTTAATAAAAATTCTATATCTTGATCCTGATCATTAAAGGTGCCATTTGACATTATGTCTGCACTAATAAAAGACACTTTTGAAAATCTGATGCATAATATTGTCAGGCAATTAATCTTCAGGGTTGTGGATAAATGAAATAGGCTGTTCGAGATGGAACCGAGCTGCTCGGGAACACTAAATATGCATCGTTTCCTGTAAAGGTACCAAAAACATGTAATTGGGGTCTGGGGAAAAAAACACTATCAGTGTATTACTACTATATACAGAAGCAGATTTGACTGAATTACTGATTCCTCTTCCATCGCTTTTCTGTACCGCTTATCCGTCAGGGTCACGGGGAAGCTGGAGACAGTCCCAGCTGATTTCACATGAGAGGTATGATGCACCCTGGGCACGTTGCCAATCTATTGCAGAGCTTAGACACAGAGTCAAACAACCACAATTTAGAGTGGCGAGTTGACCTAATCTGCATGTTTTTGGGCTGGAAACCGGAGTGCCTGGAGGAAACCCATGCTGGCATGGAGAAAACATGCAAACTCCACACAGAAAGACCCCAGTTGGCCAGCAGGTTCGAACCCAGAATCATCATCTTTTGAGAGGACCGTACTAACTACTGTTAAGTAATATAAACCTTTTTTTTTTTCCTATAATTCGTTTTTTTTTTTTTTAATAACTCATTTCTTTTACAGGGTGTGCCAAAAGTCTGGATCCATAGATGTTTAGAAGACATCAGGTTTGATACATTAAGAAATATTCACCGTATACACAAGCCTCATCAAGTCCAAGGCCGTCAATTCAGGCATTTCCTTTTTTTTTTTCTATCCAGACGTTTTGTTCCTAATCACAGATCCTGAACATGTCGGCAATGCTGGATCTGCTTTTATAAAGTTAAAGGGTTTAATATACCCGTATACAACGATGCTGGATTGTTTTTTTAAACTGCAAATATTTGGTGAGAACAGTAGTCCAAATGTGTAGTAGTGCATATAGGCAGAAAGTGACACAATGTTAATAATAATATTAATGCTCAGATGAAGTCAGTGATAACAGAGAGCAAAAAAAGAAATTACAGATAATACCATAATCCACCTATCTGGTAAAGAACAGATGGAATGGTGTAAGAATAAAGTGGTGTTTGTGGATGCATAGCTTTAAATGTCCCCTATACAGAACAGGGAGGAATTAAACAGTCTAATAGCCACAGGTAGTGCTCAGTCCTGCACCATGGTGCAATGAGTCTTCTACTCATGTAGTGACCAATCAGGGAGGCATACATAGGGTTGGATGGATTGTCCATGATGCTGAGTTTCTGCAGCATCCTCGTCTGACACCTCCACCAGAGTCTCAAGTCTCAGAGTCTACGGCCAGAACTGGATCAGCCGTCCTGATCACCTTGTTCAGTCTGTTGGCATCATCTGCCTTCACCCTACTGCTCCAGCACAGTGCCACCATGGAGAAAAAGGTACCTGTAGTCCTCAACCATCTCAATATCTGTCCCCCTGATGGTGACACGAGAGGGAGTAGGAGTCCACGATCAGTTCTATTAGTCTTAGTGATGTTCAGCTGTAGAAATTTAGTTCACACCACTCCATAAAACTGTCCACCACCCTTCTGTACTGTAGAGTCATCTGAAACTCTCTGACCTGTACCTGACGTCTGAAGTTTAGAGGGTGAATAGGAAGGATGATAAGACAGTCCAATGTAGTACTCAGGTGCTGCTCAGTATACTGTTCAAGCAGCAGCTCTTCAGCTGGACATACTGTGGTCGACCTGTCTGGTAGTCGGCAATCCAGGTTATTAAGGGCATCTACCTGCATGGTAAAACCAGGTTCTGATGGTTTAATGGTATTAAAAGAACTGTACAAGACACTGTACAAGATTCTCACAGTGTTTCCTGTCACATCTAGGTGGGAATATGCCTGATACCGCAGGTATGACATCTTCCACGCCGATATGGGGTTGGTAGGCAAACTGTGGGGGATCCAGCCAAGGCTCCACCAGCAGATACAGGTGGTTAAAGATTAGACTCTCCAGCGTCTTCATGACATGTGACTTGTAGTTGCTGGGATTAGCTGGGTGAGCTTTTTTGGGGACAAGGACATCTTCCAGTTTTTCTGCAATTTCAGACTCAGGTTGAAGATTCCACACAGCTGAGTGGCACAACCCTTGAGGACTCTGGCAGAGTCTCTACTGACATCCTTAGCTGAGAGGGACATTGAGACACAGGCTGTAGTTGCAGTAGAGGGGTGATGGGGAGATGACGATGAGATGAGTTGAATGAAGGCGGAGGAGGAGGGGAAGGGGTGTCAAACCTATTGAAGTACAGGTTCAGGTCGTTGGTACTCTCCACGCCCGTCTCCAGGCTGTGTCCCTCCTTCGTTTGTGTCCTGTGACCGTTTTCATTCCATTCCACCCTTCCCTGGTGTTTTGTTGGAATTTACTCTCCAGCTTCCTCTTGTGGTCACATACCGTAGGGTTGGTGTTTTTTCGGTTTATGTTGTCATCTATAGTGTTTCCTTCCAACATTTTATGCTAATAGTCATACTTTTTTTTTTTTCCTTGCCTATGCTTCTTTAATGTATGAGTACATAATGAATAGAAGTTTAATAAGCACAAACATCGAAACAGCATATTAAATAACCTGCACCGTGGGAGGTAAGTCACGCAACTTTCTTACATACACGCTTCGCTAAGCACAAACACAGAGGCATCTGCTCTTGTATCCGGTGGATCCATTTATTCTTCAATGCAATGCTGCAGCAGGCTTCTCTTGTGCTGTCTGAGTTGCTTAGTGACCAATTTCAGAAAGAGGGAGTGGAAGTGAGTAGAAAGCCAAGTGTGTTTTTAAGGGTCTAATTCCTGCGCTCCCGAAGACTAAAGGGACTGGGGAGTAGACTAGAAATCCTCTGGTAGTCTTTTAAACACAAGGCCCAAGGAGAGGACCATGACTTGCAGAAAAGGCACATTTTATGAAAGGGCCGGATACATCAGATACAAGTCGCTAGTTATACGTAGAGGGTAAATGTAAAAACTACGCATAAACCAAAGCCCTAACCAAATTGTTTCACTTTTGATTTTGTTCTTAAGTGAATTACTTCAATTTAATTTAATAAATATTTAAAAAATATATATATATAGTATTCCCATAAGAACTTGCTTAGCTGAACTGAATCAGACTTCCATACATGTGTTGTGTGATGCCATGGTGCACAATGTGGGGTCTGGGGACCCCCAGTGGTCCATGATGTATATCCGGGGCCTCCCTGACTACTGAGTTATTAAATCACATGGCAGCGGTGGAGCTGTCTACTACTATCAGGGCTGTTATTATTATTATTTAGCTGCTGTAGTTGCAAGCCTAAAACTGTTCATTTGAAATGAAAGGTGTCCATCTAAAACCCAATAACTAAAAAACTAAAACGTACGAACAATACTTCAAAACTGCAAATTTTAAAATTAAACCCTAAATTTAATAAAGCTGGAAAATGCCACTAATACAAAACTGTTTCAAATCTACAGTACTCTGCAAAAGTCTTGAGCCACCCCTCATTTCGTTCTATTTTGCCAGGGAAATGAGACAACAGTGATTTATTGCCACATGTGCAAACCTACATGTAAAGCTAGTATATGACATAAAGGGAGTTTGTATAATTCTAACAAGCTTTAAAGTCAGTATTTGGTATGACCACCATTATTATCCATCACGGTGTGAGCTCTCTTAGCCAAGCTTCTTGTAATTTCTTCAAGTAGTCTTCAGGAACAGTTCTCCAGGCTTCCTGAAGGAAATTCCAAAGCTCTTCTTCGGACACTGGCTGACTTTTGTTCCATTCTCAGTCAAGAGGATCCCACACTGCTTCAGTAATGTTGAGACACAGGTCATGGGGAGGCCAGTCCGTGACTGATAATGTTCTATCGTGTGTTGTTCTATCAAGACTCAGTAATGTATCTCTGTATGTCTGGATGAATGGAACATTTTGGGAATAAAAATCTATATGGCTTGAAAATGTTTATATAGCGCTAAATATGCTTTACTGTTCTCAGAGTTATCATATCACTGGAAATTCATTTACTCTGAAAGGGGTCCATGGGCGCAAGAAAGTTCAACAACCTCGGGTGTAATAGACTCTGTACTCCTCAGGAGCAATTTTGTCTTGCAACACTTCGGGATTTGACATGTGGTTCGTTTACGGTTAGGCCTGAAGCGTGTCTCATAAAAGCCTTTCTTGAAAGTACAAATTTTACTCTTTGAATCAATTTGTGATTTCACCGCAGAGCACACATATCACACATTATACTCTTTGATCTTGGACACTTTATTGTGTTTATCACCTTGTTTTTATTTTCCTTCTTTCTCCCTCAGACTCTCTCTCTCTCTCTCTGTCCCTACTTGTTTCTCCCACACACTTCCCACACAAAGAAACTTTTGCGGCGTCTCAGCACTTCCACAATAGCATGTTTTCCGACTGGAAGGCAGAACAGAACATTCTCTTCCTTGTAACGACCTGAACACAGCCATACGATGACAGTCCCCTAATTGCTAGGCTCCCTCTCCAAAGCTAGACAAATGACTGTGGCATTTTCAAGTGCTGCGTACGCCCCCTTATCTCTATGACGGCCTGGAGTTCGGCTGACTTTCTCCAAGCACCCACTCTTTTCGACCTGCCCTTTCTTCAGCCCGGGCATAATTGTTTCTCTTGTAATGTAAAAAAAAAAAAAAAGGTAAAAAATTGATTTCTTCAGCACTAAAAGAGAAGAACTACTGGTCTACAACCTCCAGCACCATCAGGAATGGTTCTCTACACCTCAGCCCGGTTACTCCTGAATAAACGCAGTCCAGTGTTGAGCTAAACAGTAGAAGGTGAAGGTCCTACAACTCCTAGAATGTGTTTAACTTAACTCATGTTAATTTCAGAAAATATAATAGCAGTTCCCATTCCAGTTCTTAAGGATCACAAGTGTAGAGGAAAATAGTCCTTAATGTACTCACTCAAAAAGTCAAAAAGAAGAGTCAAAAAGTTGCAGGATATTAAAAAAAAAAAAAAAAACATGCTGAGTCTCTCATCAAAAAGAAAAAGAGAAGACTGTGATTCTAAACCACCCCTTTTATACTAAATCAAGACAGTAGTGACAATCCCCTTTATGCAAATTACTGACACCCCCTGGCTGTTCGCCTCCTATATTTACTGTGCTATTGGTTGCATCTGACTCCACCCAATTAATCCCATTGGTCCAAATTTATTGCTGGCAAACGTCCAAGAGGAGTCTTAGGCCAGCCCATGGGCGTGACCTTCTTTCAAGGTAAACACCTTCCACCAACATTTACCAAACATTTCAGTATTTATAACAGTATTAAAAAATTTATTAATTAATTACAATTAATTACAATTAAAATGTTTATTTAAATGACATACATTTCGGTACGTATAATAAATGTGATTAAATGCAATGCAATCAAATGGAAATCAAATAATACATGAACAAACTAATGAAATGTGATTAATACATTTGTAAAATGACTTAAAACTCATTTCAGTCTGGTGGAAATCAAATATAACATGACAAGCAAACTATAATCCAAAACAATGAATACAATAAAGTATCATTAGTATAACAACTGTTAAAGCTCAGTGTGCGTATAGGCCAGTGAACTTCCTTCACCAAGGTCCTGTCTTCCAATTCTGCCCAAAAAAAAAAAAAAAAAAACCTGCCCTTCAACTCTCTGCCATCCTCTCTCATGGACCCAGACCTTCTAGCATGTCTAGTTTTACATGTTTTTCTGAGACATTCAGTCCTTGACTTCAACCTTATCTTCAAACCTGCTAATTCATTATTGTCCTTCAAGAGAAGTCTGCTTTACACTCAAAACTTGATCCGCAAGACATGATGTAAAGCACAATCATATGGTTCAATCGATGATTCTAATTCTTATAGCAGTTCTTATTCTTACTCAATACAACACCTCAGTGAATATATTTCAGTACGTGTACTCAATGCTTCGGTAAATATAATGAATTCGGTACAAGAAAAGTTTGATGATATCCTTCAGATAAGTCCCTCAGTCACTGACTCCGCACCTGTCCGACAGGACATGCAATACTTGTTGACAGCTGCTTGTCTGCATCTCTGTTATCCTTCATAACTAGCCTTCGGGAAAAATTGCCTTCAAGTACACAGGCCTTCACCCAGACTACAGAATACACAGAATCTGATCAGGCAATATAATGTAAAACACAATACTGTAATACATCCAATAATAACGTTTTAACCAAATGGTCCACTACCATGACTCAATCAGTGATGATCCAAATCGATAGTTAATAATGATTAAAATGCCCTACAACTTTTTTGTTCCTGCCTTAAATATACTCGAGGCGTTTAATCAATCACTGCTGCAACAGAGCAACAAATGTGAGCTACACTGAGGATCTCTGTTTCTGGAATACAAAGATATTTAAAAGATAACCATATGTAAGTTTTACATTTACAAGAACTCGTAGAGTCAAATCACATCCTATTGGCTGAGAATTAAATATTTGCATTGCACTAAGCTTTGCAATAAAAAATCTAAGCAAATGTGGACTGCCAACATGCAACCAAAGACATCTTTATGTGCTTGTCAAGCTCTCCTTCCTGCACTAGCATTAAGGCATCTTAGGATTTTTACCTTCAGTGAACTGCAGCTGTAATTAAGACTGATTCTGTGCACATCCAAGGTACCTTATTCACAGTGCGTTTTTTCTTAATTCTTCTAAACCTGCACACTTTAATGATTTATAATCATACTACCCAGTGTCACACCGAAGAGGATGGGTTCTCTTCTGAGTCTGGTTTCTCTTCCTTGGCTTGCCTTGGAATTTTTACTTTTTTGGCTTGCTCATTAGATATTTAAATCTACTTGGTGATTTCTATAAAGCTGCACTGTGACAAATATTATAGTGTAATACTTTTGTTGAAAGTATAACTATTTTTTCTTTTAATTATTTAATTTGAATGAATCTAACTGGGTGGCACAATTAACATTAACATTAACAAATCACAGATCCAGGGTCTCTGGTTCAGTCCTCAGCTTAGGAAAACTTGTCAGTAGGTCAGGGCTGTCCAGTCTTATCTGCAAAATGCCAGTGTGGGTGCAGGTTTTAAAAAAAATTTAGCTATGCTAAATTGTCCTGTATGTGAATGTTTACATTTGAGGCATTTTATCTATAGAGCAGACGAGGGTAAAGGGTCTTGCACACAGGACAACAATGGCAGCTTTGGGGAGCATGGACTTGAATTTATAGGATTCCAGTGAGTAATCCAGCACACTAACCACTGAACCACCACTGCCCAGGTGCAAGCCTGCATGTGTACACATGGAGTCCTATTCAGATTGTAGCATGTTCTGGGGGCTTGGTTTTGAAGGCGTCAAAGAGAAGAAGTGTATTTGTTTAACTTTCAAGTTATGAAACAACTCCCATCAACTAACTTTCAGCAAAATCACATGTGGCACATTTAATTCCATTTTGAATTTAAACGCGATTATTCAGATGGCCCCAGAGTTTAGTTAATGGGTGCAGGTGGTTTCTGAAGCATTGATCTTTGCCCTTTTTGTACAAATAAGGGGTTATTACAGCATTTCTGCATGTTTGATTTGGCAAAGGACGCCCTTCCTGATCCAACTCTCCCCAGTTTATCTTTAACTTGTGCAAACCCAATGGCTTTTCTGGTTGATCACCCAGCCGTGATGGCATGACCGGGATTCAAACTTGCCATCTCCCAATAATACGGTGAGCCCGTTCCTCGTTGCACCACTTGGGGGCTCTACAAATATGTCCAAGATTTTCAAGAGAATGCTGACCCAGTTTGCTCTGCCTTCACTAATTATGAACAGCGTAACATAGTCCCAAGCTTGCCTTCTAGCAGGAGATGGACTGAAGGACGTGGCAGCAGTTAGGGAGCTGCCATTGTATATTTGGAGCTGTGAGGAGACCTTGCGTAATGGTCTGTAATTGCTTGTGTAATTGCTCTCTGGGGATCGTGAACAGCAGCCAAGGCCTGAGACTGATCTCATCTTCAAAAACAGAATACATTCAACCCTGCCAGCCCTGATCATCCATCGTTCTCTTTCCTTCTCTCTCGATCCCTCCCTTACTCCATCTCTCTGTGTTTCCTCCATCTCTCTGTCTCTCCTTGTCTATGTTTCTTTCTCCCTTCTGTCTCCCTCAATCTTTCAAACTAATTCATCATTTAGGTCCACCTCCTTTTCAGTCTCGATCTGCTCCTCTCGCCATTTGTCTGCCTCTTGTTCTTATATGAATTCTCTCTCTCCCTGTGCAGAGGCTTAGTGTTCAGTTGCAGGCTGCCCTGCAGGTAGACCTGTAGGGCCAGCTAAAGCCTTGATGTCTGGGATAGAGTGCAGGAGTCCTGCAGGAGAAGAAAGGAGGAGATTGCCTGTGTGCAGCTTGACTTTTGTGCACATGTGTGCAAGCTGAAATTATATAGGCTTAATTGACCAGAAGTGAAAACCAATTTACATTACTGTAGTTTATTTTAGTCCTTTTAACCGGGAATGTGTGTACCTATAGTCAATTACATTTTCATGAAAATGCTCAATTCTGATCTGAGGTTAGTGCCTGTGTGGACTTTCACATGTCCTCAGTGTGTCTGCATGAGTTTCCCGCAGATTCTCCAGGTTCCTTCCAACATCATACCAGTAGGTGGACTGCCTACCCTAAACTGCCACTAGGTGTGAATGAGTGTGTGAACATACAGTATGTGTGCATAGTGTCCTGTCCTACATTGGGCTGGTGACCCATCCATGGTGTACTCCTGCCTCATGCCCACTGTTCATATATCTATACTTTTCCCAACTCTGAACCTATTAGGATTTGCATAAAATTATAAATATGCATACATTACAGTTAAAAATCTCGGATCTTTGCGATAGTAAAATACTGCACACACACACCAATCATATAAGAATAATGTCAAATGGATCAAATGTTTTCATTTAGCAAAAATTTTGGCAAGAAGACATTTTCACACAAGTCGACTTTATCTGACATATTTTTGTAGGCTATGCGGTGAAACGCATTATTCATTCAAACATTACTTGTTGAACACACTGGCC
The DNA here is from genome assembly GCA_025674565.1 of Synodontis membranacea. Lineage (NCBI taxonomy): Eukaryota > Metazoa > Chordata > Actinopteri > Siluriformes > Mochokidae > Synodontis > Synodontis membranacea. Next base: position 7,649,500 of record JAOVYU010000051.1, read on the forward strand.
TTTGAATACAGTGATCATATTGCATTCCAGGGAACTGTCTTCTTGTTGGTCACTGAGGCTTCATCTATAGGGTATATAGGTATATATATAGGTATATCTATCTATAGGTATAAATATCTAGGTCAATTTTGTCAGTCATCTGATCCCACTGTGTGTAATTCCCTGACTCTCTCTCATACACAAAGGGACGTGTGAGGGAGTGCGTATTAACAGCATTCCAGAGAGTAAGGGAGGAGTGCACGAGCGAGGCTCAGAGGGAGAGACAAAACCTACAACACAAACATACGGAGGGGATATCTCAACTTCAGGACAGGCAAGAGTGTGAACACGCACACACACATCCATCTCTGCCCCATATAATACCTTACCGAAACATTATTTCTTCATTAGTGTGTTTCACTTGGCTCTCTCTGTCTCTTTTGCTCTCATTCTGTCTCTCTCTTCGTTCCCCCTCTCTCTCTCTTTCTCTCTCTCTCTCTCTCTCTCTGATTTTCACTCTCTCATCACTTTTCCTCATCATTTTTCAAACGTTGTTCTCTATTATTACTTTTTCCATGACTATTTCTGTTTTTCCAACTTTCTGTAGTGTGATAGCTGGTTTTAAATGTGTACGTGTGTCTGTGTGTGTATGTATGCATATGTGTTTCGTGGGCTGCAGCAGCTGCAGGACAGTCTGGATGGAGTCTGTAGGGAGTGGATGCGGTATGAGGCAGAGCTTAAGGTCAGAACTCATAACGAGGTCATCATGAATAAATGAACAACTCCGAAATGGGCCTGGGTCCAATGCAGCATCTGCACCTCACTAAGCTGACCAGCACAACCACAGACCCTCTCTCTCTCTCTCTCTCTCTCTCTCTCCCTCTCCCTGTCTCTCCCTCGCACACACACTTTTGTGCCAGCACATCTCCTGACTTTTATTTCCTGTTAAACTTGCTGATGTCATTGCCTTGGCTTCAGCCCTTCAACCCGCTTCTCTCTCTCTCTCTCTCTCTCTCTCTCTCTCTCTCATATCCAAGGTGCTGCGGCCTCCTCATCATCACTGATATTTCCAGCTTGTGGTTGTTGTCGTTTTCCGCCTGTCCGACTCTGTCTGCTTCTGCTATAACGCTCACACTAGGCTGCTGCACATTCGTTATTTCTCTCTCTCTCTCTCTCTCTTTGACATTTTTTCACATCTCTCTCCTCCTACTCTTTCTCTCTCTCCTCTTCTCTCTCAGAATGTGCAGGCAAGCTACTAGCCTTTGGTTCATCTGACTTGACTCCTCTGTCCACTCTGGACGGGAAGCACAGGCAGCGCGTCCAAATGATGACAGCTTAACATCCAAATGATGTATTCCACATGGAGACCTCACCTAATGTGACATCCATACAAATGATCATTAAGCCTACACGGTGTAATTTCATCCATTCTGTTGAACCATTACTCCAACCTTGAATCAGTTTTACCTTAACCCACAGGTCACTGTCCTACACGTATGAGAGTTTTCCCTGCTCCCCGCTAATCAGCTAATTGCCAGGCCTTCCTGATCTGAAGTGAGTAGCCTATATTAGAGCAAGGAAAACACCAAAATGTGCAGGACATGGGGTTCTCCACGTTTATAGCTGTCCTTAATAAACTATATATATATATTATATTTTATATTTATATTATTAT
>JAOVYU010000051.1:7918657-7930864 GCA_025674565.1 Synodontis membranacea
TCTGTACTGAACTGGAAGCCAGTGTAATGAACTGAGAATCGGTGTGATGTGATCTCTTTTCTTAGTTCTGGTTAGAAAAAGGGAAAAATATAATATATTATAGACTTATTACAAGTAAACTAAAAAGTGTGAATGATTTTGTTTATTTTAATTTTCATAATTATGACCTACAGCTCAGAAAATACAAATTAAATAATCTCAAACTATTAGAATATTTAATTTCAAATTTCAATACGTTGAGCCCCTATTATACTATTTATATATTATAAATACTGTGTATCTCTCTGTCTAGTTCAGTACACACAACCACAATCATGGGGACAGCTGACTTGTCAGTTGTCCAGAAGGCAGGCATCGACACCCTTCGCAAAGAGCATAAGTCACAGAATGCCATTGCTGAAAAGGCTGGCTGTTCGCAGATTGTTGTGTTGAAGCATACTAATAGAAAGTTGTATACCTCAGCAGTGTCACAAGCTGATCGCATCCATGCTACACTGCACTGATGTAGTAATTTGTGGTAAAGAACCCCAAGTAGCAACTGTATAAATGAACATACTTTTCAGAAGTAGGACATTTATGTATTATTAATCCTTTTTTCTAATGCTAATCATTTGAGATACTGGATTTCTGACTTTCATGAGCTATAAGTCATAACCATAACAATTTAGACACCTGTAATGAATATGGAATATATGAAAGTTTACATTTTTTTTTAATTCAATTATGAAAGAAACACCCTTTTCATGATATAAAAAAATTTTTTTAGATGCACTAGTTATGTTCCCTTCATATACCATTTTGAATTTCTTGAATGTATTTGCAGCCAAAAATATGAATTACAGGTTGAAATATTGTGGCTACTACTAACTCAAACAGTTACTTGACTTAGTACTACTTCATTGTCAGAATCATGTGGAATTCGAGACACACCTTTGTTTTAGGCAAAGTTCCCCCTGTGTGCACAATTCCTGTACAAACACTGAAATCTTAACCAAACAATAAGTGCAATTTTGGTATTAGCATCTAACTGTGGGCAAGCCCAATCCAGTTCAGTAATTTATTACATAATTCTTTACCTGATGTGTGTATCCTTCAGGCACTGGAATGAGATTAAGTATGAAGTGCAGCGCACCTTTGACCAGAACAGTGCAGAGTTCACACTGGAAGAGATTGTGGCACTGGGTCTGGATCATTATGCTGGGCACATCTGTGAGATCTCTGGAGCTGCCAGCAAAGAGCTTTCCATAGAACAGGTAAAGGAGTACACCTGACCTAGAATATTGGTTCACAAAAGCCCTTCTTCCTATATATATGTTTCCACAATCTTTTCACGCCCCCACTGCTGCTTTTTCCTCTGTTTCTCTCTTGAGGTATGCTCACTTTATTCCACTTTTTTTTTCATCTTTCTAGCACTCTGTTTACTCACATAACTCTTTGATGATTAAGTTAAGCTTCCATGCTTTTACCTCCTGCTCCAGGGCACTTGCTCTCCTGGCCACCGAATTCCTGAAGCCCTTTAAACGATAAAATGAAAGCAATGCCCGGAGTTAGAAGGCAAAGGTCACTGAGAAGAATGTCAGAGGGTATCCTGTGAGTGACCTTCAGTCAGTAACCTGCTTAAAATGGACCTATGTCTTCACTGGTTCAGTTAGGGTTTGATGTGAAGAGTAGAAGGTTAGAAGAAAGATGAGAGTCTGTCAGTACAGTAAAATATTAGGGTCAATGTTACTGTAAGATTTTACAGTTCAGAAACTGATAAGTGATTGCCCAGAAGGCTTGTGTATGATGACTGCTGCGTAGTTACTGGCTGAGACGGCTCTCCTGGGAATGCGACTGTAAGTCCTGTGTGGTAGCCATGGGGGAAATGAGCCTTGCACTTAATTTCCTGCACATCAGCCCTCAATGGCCCTGCAAAAGAGAACCAAGAGACTCTTCCTCTGACTGTCAGCCAGGAGACTGTGGGAGTCTCTCTATTCCTCTCCTCCCCCCCCACTCTCTCTCTGACTTGGGATTCCCAGACGTGCTGCTCTGTGCTCAGAGGTTACGAAAACACAGTGAGCAGCAGTGGGAGGACGGACTTGTTTGAAGAGCCTAGAACCCCCCAAAGCATACCATAGTTCACTTAGAAGTCATGTTCAATAGAGAGAGAAAATGAGACAGAGAGAGTGAAAAAGCGATGGCGAGAGAATAAATGGGAAGTGACACCCATGCATTCCTCCACGTGGCTGGTGTTTCGAGAATGATCTTCTCTCTGATGAAGACAGAACTCTGCTGTTATTCGGATCAATGGTCTCCTCCTCTCATAAAGTTCCTATGCCCTTCTTCGGTCTAACAGCTGTCTGCTCGGCTCTGACCTCCACCTGCATTCAGAAAGAATGTGGGAGGTGCCTTCTTGTGTTAAAAGTAATACTGCCCACTGCTAATTCTTGCATTTTTCTTTCCACAGTCATTGGAGGGAATCACTAAGACCTGGGAAGATATCTCCCTGGACATCACTGCCTACAAAGACAAAGGTCACTATAGACTAAGGTGAGGAGAGAAGGTTAAAATTCACAATCTGGAGGTCAAGAGGTCTCAGACACTCATGTGCTCAATGGGAGTTGGAGAGTTAATGAGATGATTAAAGCTCTCTGAGCTCTCATTCATTCCAGAGGGACTGCATCTCACCTTAGGGGCTGGATTTAGGGATGTTCATGCTGTAAACTGCAATTAAGATAAATTTCTGTTCCTCGTGTTATCAGCATCTATTACCTTATTTAAGATTTAAGAAAGCCTGCTAGTAGATCAAATAATATGAGCTTGTACTGGCTGTGAATGTCTTCAGTAACTAATGACGTTGTTGAAGTTATTCTGAGATACAACTACCAAATTCCTAAATGGACAGAGGCTGTATTTTAGTATAAAGTTTTGATTTCTTTTTTGGCTGAAAGTGTAGCAATCAAAAGTTAGGACATGCTATACTTGAGTTATATTTTTCATTACCTTGAAGACGTTTTGAAGGCTTAAATATAAGTACATTTATTTCTAACCCTAAACAATTAGTCTTCATTTACAAAATGCCGGATGTGTACAAGGATTCATTAGGAATACAATTAATTTAGTTACAGTTAAATAAAGTTAATTGTTTTTATGCTTCTGCCACTAAGTCCATTTAAGTCCAAGATGTAGTGGATATCTCACAAGAATGAGAGTTTTGAATTGATCCAAAAAGGGTCACGGTCACATCAAGGTCAAATGTCTGAAATGGGTTTTCTTCAGTAGCTTGCTTCAAGGGACCTGAAGGGCCCAACATCGTAACCCCTACCCATCATGTGGCCATCTTATAACTAATAATCTAATAAGATATTTTGGAAGAGGTCACTATAAACAGCACATTGATAGAAATACACCCTGCCTTCATCTGTGGAGACATCTTTTGGAACTGGGCTTAGAAAGTTAATCAAAGAACCATGAGAGAGAAAGAAGAAAAGATTGTGGTGAGCTAGTTTTAATATTTTTTTTTCTTATTTAGAGAACAATTTTAACACAGTTCACAACCACCAATGCTATTAAAAAAAACATTGGGCCAAATGGCAACATCCTAGCTAAAGTTTAAATTTTTTTACATTGACTTAGTTGTTGCCTACACAACATATTAAAAGCATTAAGCGTATCTGATGTTTGTACATGAATTAGGCAGAAGCTAGCATTATTTTTCATATTTAACCATTGAGAGAACAATTTTAGCCCAGTTTACCATCACTAATGTATGAAGACATGAAATATACACAACCCTCAGCTATTGGCAACATCCTACTTTATGTTAATATTATGTACACTGACTGGTAAAAGCAGGAGAGCTACATACTTATCATCATGCATGACAGAAAGTCTACTGATAACTAAGCTGTTATTGTTAGCATTGATTGACAATCAACCCATATTTCTGCTGTTAGCCTGCTATAAAATCCCTTGGTATAGGAAAAATTTATTGTTAAAAATTTAATGTAACAGAGTCTCACTAACTGTACCACTGTATTTCATCGGGAAGGTTTTCTTTTCCTCCTCCTCTTGCCATCACTTTGCCTTCTGAGTCCCTGAAGTATACAGTAGGTGCCCTTCATATTCATGATTCATATGTTGCCACTCTGAAATCACGAACCTCTTGGCAGGCTGGAAGCAAAGCTAGTGGGTGGATCCTTGTTAGAGGGATTCCGATGACAGTGTCATTTCAGTTTCCTGCATATGAGCGATCACAGGATTTAAAGGGGTGCTCACACAGTTATCATTCTAATGGGTCAAATAAATAAACTTGGTAATATTTTACTATAAGCATCTAGTGTTTCTAATGGGTCAAATAAATAAAGTTACTGTGGACTAAGTACATAATCAGCCATTCTCAGGGCCCTCTTTCAATTACCTGCTTTGCCTACTCGGTTGTGACGGTTGTATTTCAGGTATACACTTTAGTAACAAGAAGGACTAGCCTTGCGGACAGCAGAGGCATCCCCATTGATACTGTTGGCATCAAGTTGTATTTGTTCTAAACATAGGAGACGTAGTTCAAATGAATAAATATTTTTATGAACAGGTGTGTCCAAACTTTTGACTGACAGTGTAGTTAAAACATGGACAAATTAAACAGTCCCTGACAGAAATATCAGGTCACAATCTGTGTTTTTGTGGTGCTTCAGCAGAAATGGCTCCAGATGCTATATGTCTCCAGTGTGATTTTTTTTTTTTTTTCTTCTGACCTACTGCAAAAAAAAAAAAATCACATACCAGTTACATCGTACAAACATGCACACACAGTGAGTGAGCAATCAATCAAGATTTATGAATGTCAGGCCTTCCAAAAAAATACTCTTGCATCTACCCAACAATCGCTTCTCAGCACCATGGCCCACAGGATTCAATCTATTGAGTTATTCTCTTTAAAAATCTAACAATCAGAAACACAGTCAGGGAACACAGTGTGGAGCTGCCTGCGTACACACACACACACACACACACACACACACACACACATGCTCAACAAGGCCACTGCCACAGTTTGTCTTGTGTACCCAGTAGTTAAGGCCCTAGCCCTTCAGCAGCTTTCCAACCTCTTAATTGGAGAGTTGTCCTGATTGACTTTGCCTAATTGATGTATTGAATTATTTTTACCACAGCCTAATTGAACCATAACTTTCATGTGTTCCCAGTCGAAGGGTAATTGGCGGTTTTGTGCAGAGAGGAGAGCTGGACGTCCACAGAGGGCCCATTACTGGCTTCATCAGATGCAGTGTTATGGTGCCTTAATGTGAATATATTAGCACCAAAGCAGGCCAGCAGCTTAAAAACACTATTCCTCAATATGATGGAGTAGTGCGCTGCAGGGGAGTGCTACTACATGCAAGAGCACAGTATTTCATGTGGCATTTTGATATTAGTCTGGGTGAAATACCTAGCAGCCCCTAAGGTATAGGAAAAGGAGAGAGAAAGGAGAAGATGCAAATTGAAAGAGGAAAAGAAAAATTATTTAATAGTTTTAAACAGGCCGAAGAATACGGATAGTATAAAGCAGGTGTTTTCGCATTTCTGGAGCCAGTTGGAGTGTTTACATTTTTTGACCCCTTATAATTTCATGAGCAGGACAGAACGGTGGTGTAATGGTAAGCACTGTTGCTTCATAGTCCCAGGTTCGATCCCTTGGTCAACAAGGGTGTCTTTTTGTGTGGAGTTTGCATGTTCTCCCCGTGCCTGGGTGCGTGGGTTTCCTCAGGGTACTCTGGCTTCCTCCCGCAGTCCAGTGACATGTAGATTAGGTTGATAGGCTCCTCTAAATTCCCCACAGGAGTGAATGTGAGTATGAATGGTTGTTCGTCTCTCTGAGTGTTGGCCCTGTGATGGATGGCGACCTGTCCAGGGTGTATCCCGCCTTGCGTCCTCGTAGTCAGCTGAGATTGGTGTAGGTTTATTTGAATATATCACATATATCGCATATCAAATGATGTGAATATGGTTTAATTATTGAAATACTAGATGCTTACAGTCAAATAGTACCAACTATATTTATTTGACCCATTAGAGTTTTTTATTCATTCATGAACCTTTCAGCCAGAGGACCCAAACCAGTTACATTGTGTTAGTTTGTACGGCAAGCAAGGCAAATTTATTTGTATAGCACAATTCATGTACAGAGGCAACTCAATGTGCACAACGATAAAACAAAAAGATAAGTAAAATACAGTCAGCATAATAAAATAAACAAAATTAAATAGAAAATAAAATTTAAGATAAAGTACTTTGCAATGCTTGCCATGAGTCCTCATTTAAAGGCTCCAGAGTGCAGAAAGGATATTAACCTTGACTTAAAATTGGCTACATTTGAGATGGAAATTAGGTATTCTGGAAATTGGCTTCAGCTAAGGGTAGCATAAAAACCAAATGCAAATGGTCCTGATTGTAGGCCCCATTAGTAGACCTGTTCATATTGATCAAAGAGAACTGCTTGGTTTATATTATTTAGGCATACGGTATATGAAATTTTGTTTCTAGGTAATCAGGGTCTTATCTATTCAAAACTGTCCTGCCCAGGACCTTTGAGAAATATGCATTTGTTGTGCATATGTGAATATCAACACTCCTAATGTCTATCGGACACTAGTTCAATACCTCACAAGCAAACATAAAGCTGACATTATCAACAGTTTTATTTTGCATCAGTGTTTTGTAGCTTGCTAATATTTTGTGAACCAAAAACAAACCTGATGCAACAAAATGATTGTGATGCTAGGCTTGTTTGTTAGCTTGCATTAACCAACTAATAAAGATAATCCTGAGGAAAGGTTAGGTTAGGAAAGGAAAGGAAAGGAAAACCAGTGAAAAAGCGGCGCAAGTCTATGGTGAAGGAGCTCAAATACAGTGGATAAAAATAGTCTACACACCACTGTAAAAAATGGCAGATTTTTGTGAAGTAAAAGAATGACACCTCCTTTAATGCAAAGTATACAGAGTGAAAAACAATCAGAAATCAGTTTGTAGGGAAAAAAAAGAAAATTAACAAAACTTGCAGTAACCTAGCTGCAAAAGTGTGCACACCGCTAAACTAATACTTTGTTGATGCATCTTCTGATTTTATTACACCACTCTGTCTTTTTGGATCAGAGTCTATCAGCATGGCACATCTTGACTTGGTGTTATTTTTCCACTTTTCCTTGCAGAAACATTCTAGATCTGTCACATTGTAAGAGCGTTTCCTGTACACAGCCTGCTTCAGGTCACCACACAGATTTTTAGTTGAATTTACGTCTGGGCTCTGGCTAGGGTGGAAAAATTCTGCCATGATTTATCATGGTTTAATTGTTTTCCTCACAAAAACATTCCATTTTAACAGGGGTGTGTAGACTTTTTATATCCACTGTAGCGACAAAAGCACTACCATTGTACATGGATTACACAAAAGGGGCATTGACTTTGTACATTTTTATCTGAAGGGGTCTGAAATTTCACTGCAGTGGCCACTGCAAAATGTACTAAGGAGGAAAAACAGTGGTTATTGAGTGATGTATAGAGCAGCAGCAGAATGAAAATCAATTCTGCAACTTACTAGATGCCAGTGTAAGGTTTTTAGGATTGGAATGAAACGTTCCTTTCTCTTGGTCTTAAAACTCTTGCAGTTCCAATTGAAAATGTTTGTATAATTTAAAGAGCACCTTCCCAAATGTAATAACATAAAATTGCAGTTTAATTTGGCAAGATTTTTGTGTGGTTTTAAGTTAAAATAAGAAAATAAGTACTTACTAAAAGATTGCGATGACTGCCATGGTATTAATCCCTTTTAGTTGTGACCAGCCAATTAAGCTTGTAACTATTATGTAGAACTATAATCCAGTTGTAGTAATTCATATTTGATAAGATCTACAATGTCTTTACATAATTAAAATATATGTAAATGAAATTGTACTGTAGCTCCTTCGCTTTATCTTATAGACCCCCTAGTACTGTGGATTCCCTTTGGGAAACCTGGACACAAATAAGTTATAGAGATAGAAAAACCAATGCACAGGGGAAAAAAAAAAACAGGAAAACAAGACAAGATTTTATTACTTAACATTGGTCAGTCCTTAAGAAATGCTGTGCGACAGAAAGAAAATATCTATTTGGATCAATTAAACTGATAATATTAGCATTTTGTTGTTTGATTGGGACCATCAGGGAGTTTCACACAGCACAATCTATTCTCAATTATTCAAACAAGCCTGAGAGAAATGCAGAAGAGAGATGAGACAATGTAAATATATTGCACCCGAATGCACACTAATCTAATGGAGTCATTTGTATGTAAGAATATGGACAGTGGACACAGACATATTCAGCTTGAAGCTTTGTACATGTGCATGTGATGAAATTGGAATAAGGTTGATTGAAGGATTGTTTGTATTAGGGTGGTACATACGTTCGTGGCCTTTGAGAACAAACTTTATTCACGATATTCTAAAATAATACAGTACATATCGTTTAATACATTGATTTTTTGTCAGTTATCTGGCAAATAATGAATATTTTCGTGAAAGAAGGATTCAGGTTTTGAGGAAAGGAATTCATCAATTTTGTATATCCTCAATTTTTTTTCAATGTTTTCCATAAAGTGCATGTTGCAGTGACCTAAAGAAGTGGAACTTCAATGGTGCTATGTTTGGTCAGTATACTTGGGAAGCAAAACTTCCCATCCAAGGCTTAAAATCATGTCTTTTGTCACTTAAGCAACATGTGGCCTTATGTTGTCATGAATGAGAATGTTTTTGTCTTTTGTGAATGGAGGCTGGATGATCACAGATCATAGATTTATTTTTTTCACTTAATTTGATCAATTGATCTGTTCTGGTAATGTTCTGCATTTGACAGTTTCTCCAGGAACATGCAGCTCGTAACAAAGGTGTAATGCCCCTGTAATGATGTGTTAAGCCACTGACCAACATTTATCTCTGAAAGTGCATGTGGAACCCAACTACCAACTTTCAGAATCTTTCCCATTGCCTTCAGTCAGTTGAATGGTGACATTCAAATGTCTTTTAAGCTCTTGAGTCGATTGTGTTGCCTTTTCGTCAGACAGTTTCTGCAGCTCCTCGTCTTCTGTTTCCTTTGGTCTACCACCTCTTGGTTTATCATCTAGCCTGAATTCACCTCTTCAGAACTTAAAGAACCATTTGTTGAAATCAGACATGCCTATTGCCATAAATGCAACACCCTAATATTTAACTTTTGTTTTGTTTTGTTTTGTTTGTTTTTTGTGGTATTTCCTGGGCAAGGAGAGAGGATGTGTGTAAATACATTTGCACAGCCTTTTGTGTACACTTGTTTGAATAGTACAGTGTGCCAATGCGGATCTGCGCAGTTTTTTTTTTTTTACCTGGTGTGTAGGTCTGTGCTCTTGTGTGTTTAGATTAATGAAATGAGCAGGCCATGGTGATCATAAATCCCAAAAGGCTGCATCTCTGTTTTCTGAGCTGTCATCCTCCTGCAGTCACAAAACCCACCCACGCCTACCTGAGAGGGAGAGAGAGAGAGAGAGAGAGAGAGAGAGAGAGAGAGAGAGAGGGAGGGACAAGCATGGGTTGCTGTCACACTGACAGGTAGGGAGATGGAGAAAGAAAAAAGGAGGTCTAAAAAGAGGGAGTGAACAGTAGAAGCTTGGAGCTTAAAGTGGTCCCTGTGACACACCAATCTCCTCTCCTATTTATAGCGGCAGTGCAGTGAGAGGCCGTTCATTCGCTCTCTCCCTTTTCCCATGAATCTCTCGGCTTGTTAACACACGGATCCCATGTAGGAAAAAAGAGATTCTATCAGTGTTAGCCTTTCTTCTCCTTCACATTTACTTCCTCTCTCTCTCTGTCTCTCTCTCTCTCTTTCTGTCTAAAGCATACTCTTTAGTATTCAGGTATGTGCTCTCAGAGACAGAATCAATTTCATATTACTGTGCCTCACAGTAACGGATGGCAATGTTCTGAGAGCCCAGCGATCATACTGTAGGTGATATTGAACATTATGTGTGTAGACGTGATTATGCCTATGTTTGTGTTGTTGTGGACTATTTAGACACAGTGAGACCAGAGCATACTGCTGTCAAATTCTTAGAAAGGTAAAAAAAAAAAAAATCTTCAGTACGTCTTCGCACACAAATATATTTATTTCTATTTTAATTTAAGCCTCAGTTAGACCAAGTCCTCTTACTTGGTACCTTTGATATAACATAAATCATGCTCTAAAAATAAGAAATAAAGTCATGCAGAAATGACATGCTGAAATTCAGTATAATTGTTCTTTCATTCAGTGACACAAGGGTCATTCCATTGTTCCAGCAGATTTATTTTAGGTGACTAAAAAGAGAACAAGGATTTCAGCATTTGGACATGTGATATGTCATTTCCTTTCACGTGTAACGTCTACACAAGATTCATTTACTATCACATGTAACCTGTACACAATTCATTTACTTTTATCTGCAAGTTCTACACAATTAATTTACTTTCACATGTAACTTCTACACAATTCATTTACTTCCATTTACTTTATCTTTATACTGTATGTGTGTCACACATGATGTGTGTGAGGGAGAGGTGGTTTGTCTTTGAATATATAAATATTCAAACAAACACTCACTTTTACACACACACTCACACACATACACATACAATGGTGCTTGAAGGTTTGTGATCCCTTTAGAGTTTTCTATATTTGTGCATAAATATGAAAAACCTACAACATTAATTAAATATTGGATCATTTTCCTCAATAAATAAATGACCAAGTATAATAAATTTGTTCAATTGAGTTCTCTTTATTTACTTAGGATGGAAATCTAATGATGTTTTATGTCATATCTATGCAGAAATATCGAAAATTATAAAGAGTTCACAAGCTCTCAAGCACCACTTTACGCACACACATATACAGTACAAAGTGTGTAACTTGACTAATCACAACAGCATTTTGAGTTTAAACACAAAACATTTCAGTGATTAGATGCAGTTTGTGTGTGTGTGTACTACTGAAATGTTTTGTGTTTAAACTCAAAATGCTGTTGTGATTAGTCATAAATCACAGCCTGCCATTTAACAAACATATTCCTAAAAGCACAGAGCAAATCAATGCTTAATCTTGAACCTTATAATTCTCCTGTAATAGTCTGAAATGTTGACGTTTTCTATTTTGAGTGGATTAGTATCGATTTTATGGTAGTCAGCAGTGTTCGGCGTAGCACATCTAATAGTAGCTACCTACAGTAGCTAACATGGATGCCAATCATTATAGCCTATAATCATCAAAATGTGCAAATTCTAGCCAATATCCTTTGCAAACAAACAGTGACTGGAAAATGAAATCGTGTAGGAATTAGAGCACAAATAGACCAAAAATGATTTGCTGCTTGCTGCTGTTATTTGAAAGAGGTCTATTGATAGCTAGTGGAATTTATACGGGGTTGGGTTGCATTTAACTGGTCGCAAAATTAGTACCTTGGAATACAGGGTTACAATTATTTTTTATTGCCAAGGAAGTAACAGATTGTTATACCTTTAACTGTAAACATAACAAAATATCTCTCGTCCAGTATTCCCATCAAGTAAAAACAATCCAAAAGCATTTTCCTTTTTTTTTTCTTTTTTTTTTTCTTTTTAAATATCCAAACTATAAATTCTTGTATTTGATGTCTAGGGAAACATCAGCAGTATAACTCACATTATTTTATATATATTTTCCTTCTAGTAAAGAAAACGCACACACACACACACACACACGCACACAGACACACATTGAAAAACACACTTCTGAAGTAGCCTTCTGATGATAGTCGTTGAGAGGCATTATGTGTTCTTCCTGTGCTCAACAGTTAGCACATAAGAGGGGCCTGTGCATGAGTGTGCACGTGCGTGAGATTGTTTCCCCGCATGAATTTGTGCTTACTGTGTTTATCCTCCAAATTCAATGTGAGACCTCAAATTATAACTCAACCCAGGTTGAGCAGCTCTCTCTGAATTATCGACATTGATTTGTGTCTTTATTATGTCCTTAGTCAGTCCCGACCTGTGCCATTGCAAGGCACAACACTGCCACCTAGTGTCTGGCCGTGTGTGTGTGTGTGTGTGTGTGTGTGTGTGTGTGTGTGTGTGTGTGTGTTTGTATTGCTATCTTTGTGAGGACAAGCATGAGTTTTTAACCTTTGGAGTGAGGACCAATTTACAAAGT
>JAOVYU010000051.1:8044486-8054879 GCA_025674565.1 Synodontis membranacea
ACACACACACACACACACACACACACACACACACACAGAGTGTCTCCACCGGCTTACTCCAGGGTTGGAGGGTAAAGGCCAAGCATTAGAGAAAAGCGGCTAAGACATGAAAAGCCTGGCTACCGCTGAGGTCAAAGAGGTCATCCCATTCTGTCACGCTTCAGCACGTGCCCCGAGCAGGTGTCCTGGCATCCCAAGACCTAAAGTATTTACAGAGTAAATATATAACCGGTACACACAGACTGATATTTTGGCTCATGTCCAAATGAGGCCAAGTAGAAATGGAGATTTCAAAGAGATCTCTGTAGTGTTTTTGTATTTTAGGGATGTGACTATTATCCCTAACCATAAAGAATAGATAACGTTATACGTGACATGCACAAGATTGTAATTGTAGGCACTTTCCCTATATGCTATTTGAGAGGAGGGTGTTTAAGTAGGCTTTTTTTTTTTTGGGGCTAGCGTTTGTGTTTCTAAGTTACAGACTGTCCCCATTTGAAAGACCGCATCGGAACAGCTGGACAAATCCGACGGCGTATCGACGTGTACTTGTTTTTGAAAACGGTTACGTCATTCTTTTAACTGGATGAGACGTCTGTGAAATTCAAAAAAAAAAAAAAAAAATGCAGCACGAGGCAGAACCGAAAGTGCTGACTTGACGTTTCCGAACAGGATTTAAAATTCCATCTTGTGGCAAACGTTTTACTGGTAATCACTGCGCTGGTGGAATGCCTCTTTCACAAAGGGTGCGGTTACACAGTGAGTACACACGCAAGCTCACTTTACAGGTGCGGACATTAAAGGAATAGAGAACATTGAAATGAAGGTGTGCTTCGAAGGTATGTATGTTAGTTGAGATGATGCATGATGAACATGGATGACACCGAGTGCAATAAATCATTCGCTAGCAGTTTAGCACGACACCAGACCACAGAGCGGACAATGTATATCCGGGTCATCCGTCAATCCCGGAGGGGTGCACCCTGGGCGAGTCGCCAATTTATCGCAGGTCTAACACAGAGACGAACGACCATTCACGCTCCCATTCGCACCTATGTGCAATTTCGAGTAGTCAGTTGAAATAATCTGCATGTCTTTGGGCTGCGGGAGGAAACCGGAGCACCTGGAGGAACCCACACACAGACAAGACGGGGTGAACACGCAAACTCAGCACTGAAAGGCCGTAATTGGCCCTCATGTTTGAAGCCAGAAACTTCTTCCTATCTACTGCACCACCACACCACCCGAGCACAATGCACGTGGAGAATACATGTACAGTCTTCGAGTGCTCTCATGCACTCATCTTTCCCTCACTATCTTCATCTTCCACTGCAGGCATGCTTTAAGAGAGTCACGTATAGGGGTTGTTGGCTTATAAAAGGACTATATAGATAAAGGGTTTGCCATACACATCGTTATGACCTGGTATTGTAAATGTTTAAAATAAAAGATAAAGTACCGTGTTCAGCAAGTAGTATCTACCTATCCCTATTTGAAACATATCTGCAGTACTCTTCAGTAACTGTAATCAGGTAGGGTCCTGGTCAGGGTCGTAGTCGATCCCGAATCTGACCCGGGAACGCTCCCGGTCATCATGAATGGGCACCTTACACGCCATCGTTCATAACGAGGGGAACTTATTTTAGCCTGTCACGCTAATGGCATGTTGCTGGAAGTAGGAGGAAACCAGAGAACCTGGTGGGAACCGTTAGGAGAGTAACCCAAGCCCAAAGTGGAACCGAGAACCCTGGGGTTGTCAGGTGGCAGTGCTCCCCACTGCACCACTGTGCTTCCCTCGTGCAATACAACGGGCTAGTAATCTTTACTTGCAAACAGTCAGCCAGTTGGACCCTTGAGAAGTTGCTTGCATCACCATAGCAACTAAAGCAAAACAGTGGTTGAAAAGCACTACATGCCATACATTTTACACTCTTCTTTGTGCCTTTGTCCATCAGAAATGTGTTGTAATGTCGTGCTAACGCAACACACAGAGCTGCCAGGCGTGTCGTGGTTTAAATGGTTGAAGCTTTAAAATGGTAAAGGAAAAGCTAAATAAGATTATAATATTCATATTGTTGGAGGTTATTATACACATAGTCATGACTGATGATTTCATTACAGTAAGCATCACACACACACACACACACATTGATCCAGTGCACTCAGACATTAAAGCCTTTTGAGGATGCAGAAGGTTCTTCCTCCGATTGTCTTACTGTGGGTTGGTCGGAATTTTCATTACCCTCAACACCTGGAGAGAAAGTGGTGAGGAGAAAGAGGAAGCATGATAGATAGATAGATGGATCGATAGATGGATAGTGTGTGTATGTGCGTATCTATGTAATCTTGTTTTGCATGTGTGTGTCCACTTTGTGCTTCTAGCTGTGACAGTTTTATCATGTGGGGAGCAGAAATGGCAGGGCTAAAAATATCCCATAAACCCACTCACCCCAACCCCACCCTGTGCTCCGGATAAACTCTCCAGCCCTGCCATGGATCGCTCCACCCTCTCGTTAAATGCAAGCTGTTCCTGCTGCACATTCCACATGGCGGAGCAAACCATCCTGCAGCCAAAACAGGGGTGAAGGCTTTACTTTCAGCAACCAAGCAAATGAGACACATTCCTAAACAAAACTTTTGAAGTGGTAAAAACTGAACAATGGTGCATGTGCATGGCCATGTTTGTGTGTGAGCATATGTGCATGCTTTACACAGTCATGCCTGTGTGTGTGTGTGTGTGTGTTTGTGTGTGTGTGTGTGTGTGTTTGGCCAGCTGTGCAGCATGTATGTGTACATTCTCCAGGCTGAGCAGAGAGAGGGGGTTTGAAAAACAGTAACCAAATTCCTCTTTCTTCGTGAATACATGCAGAGCACTAATACCTACACTGTGCAAAAAATCACCAGGACAACTGCATGTATGTGTGTGTGTGTGTGTGAGAGAGAGAGAGAGAGAGAGAGGGAGATCTGGGTAGAGATAACGTCAATTGGAACATACAGCCACGGTGATGTCATTATGCCATAATTTCACCCCACTCTGTCCCTCTAGTCTAAACAGGAAGTGGTGTGGCTCCTGGTTTTTCACCTCATAAGCAGGGTCACACACACTACACACATGCTCATGATTCCAGTTCTGTAGTAATTAGTGTTCTTGGTGTGAGGGGTGGGCATGTATTATTTCTACATATTCCAGAAGGGCCAAGATGGTTCACACCATATAATTCAAACAAAATTAAATTGGCTGTATTTACCCAAATGCAGTTAATATGTCATTTCCTTTATCTGGAATTAAGAGGCCCAAACATGTTCCAGCCTGTCAGTGCTCCTGTACACAAAAAACGTGGTCCATGAAGACTAATGTTGGAGTGGAGGATCTCCGGTATCCTGCACAGAGCCCTGACCTGAACCCCATCGAACAACTTTGGGATGAAGTGGAACGCCGACCGGATCCCAGGCCTCCTCGCGTCACATCAGTGTCTGACCTCACTAATGCACTTGTGGCTAGCTCTAGTGGAAAGCCTTGCCAGAAGAGTGGAAGTTATTCTATCACAAACTCTGGAATGAGATGTTCAAAAAGGTCATATGGGTGTGATGGTCAGGTGTCCACAAACTTTTGGCCATGCAGAGTAACTAATAATGTCTGTATGTTGATTGACCTAAAGCAGATCCTTTGGCAAAAGCTATGGAATCACATCACAGCTTTTACCAAATAAACAAATCACAGATATGACAAAAATCATTTTTTTTTTTGTTGTTGTTTTTTTTTTTTTTTTTAATAGCTGAACATTCTGGCTTTGTGAAACATACTGTACCGCAAACAAATTATATGAAATTATTTTAATTAATGGAATATTTTTTTCCCAGATCAAGTAGAGGAAAAAATATGGAATCGCTTAGTTTTGAGGAAAGAATTATGGAATCATCGCTTTAAAAAAATAAATAAATAAAAATTAGATATTAGTTGCTCTAGCTCTGGCTCTTATGACGGCCTGAATTCTTTGAGGAATAGACTTCTCTAATGAAGAACAACATTCTCTGTTTAGCTAGTTCCAACTTTCTTGAATCCCAGTTCATAGATCAGCTTTGCAGGATGGAGCCTTGTCACGGAGCAATTTCTTTACGTTCCCACCGTACGTTTTCAATCGGATTGAGGTCTGAACTGCTTGCTGGCAAAATTTTTGAGCTGATGTGCCTTTCCTGAAGAAAAGCTTTAACACTTTTTGCTCTGTGGCAAGATGCATTTTCATGCGAAATTTTGAGGTGGCATAGGTGGGACCAAGAACCGGTCAAGGAAATCAGAAAAATCTATCATGAAAAGTGGCACTGCACAAGGACCTGAACTTCGTTTTTTGTATTGAATAACTGTTGTACATGGATAGGACAACGCAGTTTGTTCACAAATCAAACCGTTATCGGCAGTGCTCTGATCCATGGGCATTGGACATTTTGTCAGATTGTACTCTAGCCAAATGGCGTTGGTGGGACGGGGACACACGCCCCTGATTGATGGATTGAGAAAAGTGTCCAGAATTTCATCTGGGCATTGACTGTTGAGGTAATGACTGCCATCTCCTCAAGTCCATTACCGGCCATGAAACTCCATATCATTGCTTGTTTTCTTCAGACAGTCATCTTTTTATGTTTCATTAGATCAGCACCAGACAAAAGTTCCAGCATCATTTTCTATATGTTTCTATAAGTAACTCACGTTTCATTCTGCCAGTTTCTTATAGTTCTGTTATAAACATTGACTCATGTTTTTGTCCATTTCTCTCTTTTTTTTTTTTTTTTCCCCCCCAAGACATATTCATATCTTTATGACACTTTGACTTCTTCTTTGGTCTATCTGTGTGCTTTCCTTTTATAAACTTAAGAACCAGTATCTTTTGTGCACTCCATCTTGGTTTTCCTTCTTGAAGGAGTTTTATAACCCTTCCTATTGTTTCAGCTGACAACTCTTTTGTTGGGGGCAACAGCTCATTAAGGTCTGTAAGCACTCTCTTTTAACTGCAGACTAATTTGCAATTTTAGACTTGTGCCGGTTTTTGTGTAAGAAATGCAAATTACAAGGTGATTTCACAATTTGTAACTCGGCGGTTTCCCTGGCGGGGGGGTGTGGGGGGGGGGGATTGCCATTGATTACATTTATTTCATTTCATTTGTTTGAGGTATGTTTCACAAAGGCAGAATTTATAGCTACAAAGTAAGAACCTGGGTGTACATCCTTTAAGTTTGGAAATTCAATTATCTTTGCCAGGGGTTGTGCCTCACAACTCATTTAAATGTAACCTAGTGCTACTTCTGTTACTGCTGATGTAGAGACCACGTTGACATGATGTCACTTGTTGAGTTCGGGGTTGAGGAGACTTTCCTGACTTTTTTTCTCCCCTCCCGAGTTGCAGGCTTTAGTCGATGCAGCATAAATTACAAACTTAAATTACAATAGATCCATTGCTTTAAGTTTGGTGTGTGCATTTGTGTGCATGTGTGTATGCATGTGTGCGTGCTTATGTGTGTATGAGAGTACAGGGTTCGGGTCAGCTGTAATCAGGACGAGTATGGAAGTGCTCTTTATGACTGTGACTGACTAGCTAACGACTGCTCTGCACTTAACCTTCACAAGCTGTGTGTGTGTGTGTGTGTGTTTTGCTTAGTGGCTCTTTCTGGCCTGATGGTTTTCATGTGTTTGTTAACAGATTGTGTATCCTGTAATTGCAGGGCCAGGAAGGAGCCACTCCCATGCTGGAAGAAGACAACAGGCGATTGGTAGGTAAGAGGAGACCTGGGTGTGTGTGTGTGTGTGTGTGTGTGTGTGTTCTTGAGAGCATATCAGTGCATTAATAGATTATCGATGCACTCACAACCAAGACGGATGAAGGAAATTGGCAGAGTGATACTTGATATAACACCCACACACACACACACACACACACACATTTGTTTAGACGCTGTAGCTCTTCTTCTACACACAAAACAGATGGGTTGAGGTATTGGATTTTAATAAATGAGAGACTGCCCCATGCACACATACTAGTACATCTGGAAAAAAAATTTGCAGATTGCGGAAAAAGTGCAATATTTTCTATCAGTCATTTAAGAAAGTGAAAATGTAATATATTATAGACTCGTTACATGGAAACCAAAATGTGTTTTTCGAGTTTAAATTGGATATTTATGGCCTACGATTCAAAAGATATATAAACAAAGGCATCTCAAATTATTAGAATATTTTATTTTGAGTATTTATTGTAAAGAAAAGTTGAGTCAGGAACTTGGGAGAGCTTCACAAGGAGTCGACTGAAGCTGGTGTCGGTGCATCAAGAGCCATCACACACAGACGTCTTCAGGAAAGGGGCTACAACTGTCGCATTCCTAATATCAAGTCACTCCTGAACCAGAGAAGAAGTGTCTTACCTCGGCTAAGGAGAAAACGAACTGGACTGTTGCTCAGTGGTCCAGTTTTCAGGAAATGTTAAGAAGAGTGGAGAGGCACAGAATCCAATATGTTTGTGCAGTCTGGGATGATTTGGGGTGCCATGAGTGCTTGTGTCGGTCCACTGTGTTTTTATCAAGTCCGAGGTCAACTCGGCCGTCTAGCAGGAGATTTTAGAGCACTTCATGCCTCCATCTGCTGGCAAGCTTTATGGAGATGCCGATTTCCTTTTCCAGCAGGACTTAAAACCTGCCCACCCGTGCCAAAACGTGTACCAAATGGTTTGCTGAAGATGGTATTACTGTCCTTGATTGGCCAGTCAACTCGTCTGACGTGATCTCTATTGTCAAGACGGGCTGAAGCTCGCCATCGAAGCAAGCTGTGCTTCGATAACACCTCAGCGGATCCTCAAGCTGATTGCCTCCATGCTGCGCTGCATTGATGCTGTAATTCATCTTAAAGGCTCCCCAACCAAGCTTTGAGCGTATAAATGAGCATACTTTTCGGATGTGGGACATTTCTGTATTGTAAATAGTGGAAATATTCTAATAATTTGAGATACTGGATTTTCATGATCTTATAAGCCATAATCAGACGAAAACAAGGCTTGAAGTATTTCACTTTACACGCAATGAATATGGAATATATATGAAAGTTTTCGGTTATGAATTAAATTAAGGGGGGGAGAGGCACTCTTTCACAATATTCTAGTGTTTTGAGAAGTACTAGTATATTCAATTATTTACTAATATCCTCAGCTGTGAGGGTCAGGAACCGCTTGCTGGCAGTGGCGATTGTGAAAACCCGAGTAGACGGTGGAGTTTGGGGCAATTCCATAGTAATAGGCACTGAAATGTAAAACAAACCATAATGCTAGATTTTCAAACCAGTAATTTGTCTAAGTATCCGCTGCTGCATTCGGTGCTCAGGATGTCCTTTTGGAGTATTTTATTTGGAGTTTTCTGAGCCTCTACCAGAGAAATATGTGAAGATTGGCAGGTATTGAAATAAACATCATTTCAAAATCGTGTAGAGATGATTACATCGTTGCAGCTCGTGAAGCGATTAGAAACCAGTCGCCGTTGCGGTATGAGATGACACCGTAACAGCGTGGACGTGCGGCGAGATGATTATGAAGTTATTTTAGACATTTCAAGTCACAGAAAAACACATCTGTGGAATTGATGCTCAGCTGTGAGCCTCCGCTAAGAGACGCCGTATGCAGCTACGGGTTCTTTAAGAGACGACTCTTTCCAGCATTAATTGTGCACAGCTGTAGCTTGTTAAACATTAATTGGCAATTAATCAGAACTGAGAAATAAAGGGAAGGCAGGGGCGACGTGAGGTGCAGAGAGAGAGAGAGAGAGAGAGAGGAATTTATTTTCACTGGAGGAGAGGAAAGAGCTTGCTTCCTGTCCTTACGTCTCTACTTCCTTTGCTACGTATTTTTCTTAGCACTTTTCATCTTTCTCTGTTTCTATACCCCCACGTGCCTGGGTTTTAGAAGAGATGAAGGGAAGTGTGTGTGCGTGTGAGAGTGAGAGTTATCACTTTGTTAGCTTATCACTGGCAACAACTGTCCCTTTGAAGTCTTTTGATATGCAGTAGTGATTCAGCACCAAGCGCCCCCCCCCCCCCACACACACACACTGACACACATCCTATCACACACTCTCACTCATATGAACTTTTTGTGTAGACCTGTTATTAGTGAAATATAGACATTTCTTCATCAATGACCTAAAAAAAAAAAAATTAAAAAAACAATCGTGGAAGACTTTTCATGTGTTAAATCCGATGATGTAGTGACTTTGCTATGTCAGGGCACAGCACAGAGCCACAATCATAAGTGTTGGGCGCCAAGTGCAGGTGCAGGTCCGATCACGCAGCCCATATTCGGAGGCGATCTGAGACGCATATGGCCACGTCACGTTCGTAGTGTAAACGTCAAAGCGTCTCAACGTGTCCCAGACAGCCACGAAGGCCCAACTTATTCGACTGCATCACCGTCCCAGCCGGAAAATATGTAATCGTTGTGAGACTGCCTGGAAAGAGACATGTATAACATTATACTAGAGTAGAGTTCTCTATCACTAGACTTATGGATAAAGATGATGCTAATAACGACAGAGGCGAACGCAGCAGCTTTTTATAGCGTCTTTCATCATCTCATCTCTCATGCATTTATATGTTTCGTAGGCGCAAGACGCTAGTATAAAAATATTGTTTGAAACAGCCTGTAGAGGTACATGAGGTATGATTCACAGGACATTGCTGCCGGTGACTGAAATAATAAATGTGCGCAGCTGCCTTTCTCCAGCGGAAATGAGGAAATCTGGCCGCGAATAGTCACTGAAGGTGCCTTCATAATACCGGGTGCAAACGGCTGAGAGTTTCAGCTCTCTGCTTGTGATTGGATCACCCAAGATGTGTGAACAGGGCAACTATAGATGCGCTACATTGTTTACCGCTGATGCTTTGTGCGTCCATGTTGATTTGACATCGCTTGCAGAACTCAGAGTTGAGGAGACCGTCCTGAGTGCCCTAGTAGGAATTCTGAGTTGAAGGGACATTTCCTTTGGCTTTTCGTAGTCAGAGGACAAGCTACGACCTTTCGTCGAATGCACCGTAAGTCACAATTAACAGCTTTTTTTGTGCTTAAAGGTGGAGGAAAGCCACAATATCCTACTCTCCTGGCTTTTACTACACTATAAAAGAATAAATAATAAAAAAAAAAACATTTGAATCAATGACAACACAGTGACACCCAAATTTTATAACAGAGCGTGTAAATTGTGGCTATGACGATCTCACATTAGAAGCTGAAAAAGCTGAACAGTGCACACACAAGAGCAACAATGGTAAGCGTAGCCACACATGGCCACGAGAGGCGAACCACAAAGCGCGACGAGAGATTTGTCGCTCGCTAGTGTGAACGCAGGGTAGCACAGCACTTGTGTCTGTTAGCACCTTTAACAGCTCTGTGTCCGGATCGCGTTGTGTCTCATTTGTAAACTGCTTTGGGGGGGGGGGGGGAAGCGACTCATTAAACGGAAATGTGTGTTAGCTGTGGGCTCTTCTTGTGTGTGTCATCGGTTCAAGGAATGCTGACAAATCCACTCCGAAATAAATCAATACGGTGGGAATTACATAAAGTGTAGGTCACAGCGTCACACCGGCCTGCTTTATCTGTCTGTCTCCAGCTCTCTCTCTCTCTCACTTATTTTTGTCTCCCTCTTATTCTCTATCTCTCTTATTCAAATGAAAATGCAAAATGCTTTATTGGCATGAATTGTAGCTAACAGCTGTTGCGAATGTTAAATAGAAAGTAAGTAATAATGCCAATGACAGCGGTGGCATTTGTGGAGGGAAAGAGATGAGATATTCTCTTCTGTTCTCCTCTGTGTCTATCTGTCTGACTGTCTGTCTCTCTGTCTGTTTGTATGTCTTTTTTATAAGTGAAACGTGTTGGTTTTTTTTGTTTGTTTGTTTTATCTGTAAAGCTGTGTATGATTTTATTGCATTGTGAACTAGTAGGTTTTCCATACATGAATATCTATGTGTGTGTGTGTGTGTGTGTGTGTGTGCGCGGAAAAAAAAGAGCTATTTTTGCCTAGAACAATAGGGAAAGTTTTGCAGACTACAACAGCTATGTCGTTAAAGTCTCTCTCTCTCTCTGATACCCATGCACTCTTTACCACAGATGCACCAACATTTTGCACCTGCACACAATATTGCATAGAAGGGGTGTGGGAGTGTGTGTGGGTGTGTGGGTGTGGGGGTGTGTGTCATCCACATAAGTGTACATATTCTTGCAGTTGTGGCAGCGTCTGCAGTCCGTTGCCATGCATGTGCAGTCTCCTCACACATCGAACTTTTGTCTAGACTAGTTAAAGGGGCAGTCTGACATTTCAGAGCTGTGAATTGTGGTTTTCTCAACAACAACAACAACAACAACAACAA
>JAOVYU010000051.1:8275115-8285761 GCA_025674565.1 Synodontis membranacea
GTTCCACTTAAGCCTAATCCCAGGTGGAATGTGTGTGTGTGTGTGTGTGTGTGTGTGTGTGTGTGTGTGTGTGTGTGAGATACAGTGTAGCCCATGATCATGTAAACAGGATGCACTAAGGACCAAACTGTGAATCTAGAAAGGGTAAATCTTTCATTGCTCACAGTTTTTATGTGTAGACTGTTATGCAAACACTGGGCAGAGTGTTTGGACTTTATTGGAGTTTATCGCAGAGCATCGCACACACACTCGTTCACACCTAGAGTAGAATACATGTACCGGCATGTTTTGGGAAGGTGGGGTGAAACAGGAGAACTGAGCGGAAACCCATTCAGACAGAATTGAACCTCAGACCCCTGAGCTGTGAGGCTGAAATGGTGATACGTTTATTAAAAACAACAATAATTTAAGGATTTCCCTTGGTTTCCTGCAGATTCCCACCCACCAGCCAGCTATCACTTTCAAGACAATACCTGTCAACTGCTGAAGGTTTAAGCTAAACACAAACTTCTTCCAAGACACGCAAAAAAAAAAAATCCATCCAGCACTACTTCTCGAACTGCTGCTCCTGCTGCATCACAGGGCAGCGTAACACACTCAGAGGAAAGTGCGCTCTTCCACATACATGAGCTCACAGAAACCCATAATTAGCTAATGTCAGTGTGATTGACAGGCTGCCATCCCTCCCAGAGTGAGGTTTTCGATTGTCATGTTGGAACCTCCTTTTCAATTAACTTTGTTCTTATGTTTCCTCCAAGACTAAACAGCACATCTTTTCAAACAGCTGCTCATTCAGAAGATACAGCTAATGGCTTTCACTTTGATACATGAGCTCACAGATGCACATGATTAGCTCATATTGCTGTGACTGATAGGCGAGAGGGAGTACTTCATCCCCCTCCCACACACAGAGTGCTACTTTAATATAAAGTCAAGAAAGTAAATGTCATTCAGCCCAACCAGAGAGCATGGCTAAATTTTGTCTCTTGGTCTCCGGGTCATGGATGACAATAGATCTGCTTTAGTAGATAAACTGACAGTAGACTTGCGACCTTCAGTGTTGCTGTGGGTGCTTTTCTGTTGCCCTGCTCATATTATGATTTCATCATTTGTAACGTTTATAGATGCGCAATTTATTTACGTAATGTATGCTAATATTAGCATTGTTTCAATGATTAAAATGATGCCAAGATAAATCCTCAATAGAAATAGTTATGAAAGTATTTCTCAATAACTTCCCATAACTGATGGTATTGTGGTAATACAAGTACTGTGACAGCCGTACAAGGGGTATTGAACTTTGTATTTACTTTGTTTGATCATAAAAGCAATCAAGTGTATTTAACTCCTGGTTTATCCATCTAATGCATCTAATTTAGTAGAAGTGACACATTAACAAAGGTGTTCTGTGGGTGTTTGTTTAGGGTCTTATGGCCACCAACTGGCATGAATGTGTACGAACTCAGTACTGTTTTAGGGTGTGTGTGTGTGTGTGTTCTAACAGTGTGGTGTGAATGGCCTGCAAATGCCTCTTAAATTTAGCAGATCTTTTAAAGCCCTTGTGTGTTTAGGTAACTACAGTAATTACTTCAGTCTTCCTCTCCCACCTCACCACTACCACTCTCACCATTGCACACACAAACACATTGCAATCCATTTGTTTTTTCGGTTAGTCTGGTTCGGAGGTAAGCTGCCAATCTGATAGTGTGAGACTGAGAGGTTTGCTGAACCACACACACACACACACTCTTTGATCTATGCACTTAAGTGGTCATCAAACCATGTGTGTGGAATGTGAAGGAATGAAGGAGGACACTCACACTATCATTATTTAAAGGTGCTTCATTTTTACTTTTAAATGTGTATTGTCTTTGTAGATTTTTTTTTTCATGTAGACTCATTGTCTTTTACCTGGACCTATCTCCTGATCTCAGTCTGAGGAATGTTCTCCTGACTTCTCCTGACTCCTGAATGTTCTCCTGACCTGGTTTTTCTTATCTCCTGCACTTGTTTCTCAAAATCTGTTGCTGTACATCCTACACAGAGATCATATTCTTCTCACCATATCGGAAGTTGTACAAAAGGTCAATGATTTAAAGTCTAACACAGATTGATATGGCTCCTTGTGCATAAACATTCAGCCCATCATTCTCCGAATCCTCTGCGCCCAGCAGAGTCGCCATTTTCGATGCTATAGATATTCCAAAAACTATCTGGTGACACCCAAGGCCACAGATCTTAAACTGGAATATGAAATGAATGTGAAATTTTATATATTTTGTCAAAGTGCTTGTATTTTATATTCTTTCAACCTATCCATTCCTATTTGGTACGGTTATTCCGCATGTAATGGACCCGAACCGGCTACTGCCTTCTCGCAGGTGGCCGTGAAGGAACGAAAAGACAATGCATATTTTGTTCAAAGCTTCCATGTATGATAATACCGTAGGTTTTGCTGCACAGAGAGCTAGCAGGTAGCGGTCAAAACAAAAAACAAGGAATTGCATTCTGGGAAGGGTGAGAATAGACATGATAATAGGTGTCTTTTTACACAATAGGACATGAAAAATAATAATGTACAAAATAACTGCTGCTGGTCAGGTGACTCAAGACAAAAACTTCATAAACACTGGATAAACAAGCCTCTCTGCTTTACATATTTTAGTTTATTCATTTACTATGTACTAGCCACATGCTCAGGGAAGCCGAAAGATCAGTTTGATCTCAGTTAGCCGGTGTTTAAGTTGAATCCTTCAGCAAAAACTTGTTGCAGTCAGTTTCCATCTGCCTGTTTTCATACAAAATTTGATTTTGCGCATTCAGTTATTGGGGTGTTGAATACATTTAGTAACATTTAGTAAATATCTTTAATTATTTATCAAAACTCCTAAACTCAAAACTCATAAGGCACATTTTATGTACAGTAGTTTATCAATCAAGCATGGAGTCCAGCAAGATTAATATTCATCAATGTCTTCCGTTCTTATTCAATAGTGGAAAAAACTCAGTGGAAGCAAGAGACATAAGTTGCAAAGTTTCTGGCAACACTGCACTCAGCATTTCTGCAATCAAGAAGTCAAGGTTCTCTGTTTCAAAAAGGTGAATTTGTCTTAGATGATAAGCCAAGAAGTGGTAGACCAAAGAAAACAGAAGACGAGGAGCTGCAGAAACTGTTGGACAAAGATGTGACACAATCGACTTGAGAGCTGACAAGATGTTTGAATATCGATCCTTCTACCGTTCTAATGTGTCTGAAGGCAGTGGGAAAAATTCTGAATGATGGTAGGTGGATGCATTTTGCAAAAACAATGAAAGACATGATTCAAAGCCTTGGATGGCAAGTTTACTGCATCCAGTCTACTCATTGTACTACTCGGTGGCATCGGATTTCCACTTGTTTAGGCCTATGCAACATACACTCTCTGGCCAACACTTTCATGGATATACAAAATTGCATAGATGAATTAATTTCCCCAACCCTGTATACTTCTTTTGACATGGAATCTAACAGCAATTACTTTGAAGACTAACTCTATGTATTATTTTAAAAGAATTTGAGCGAAATTTGTTCAGAAAGGCCATGAATCACCACATGCATCACCCTAATGGGAAAAATGCCAAAATGATAAATAAAAAAAGAAGCAAAAAAACACCTAAATACTGCAGCACAATTCTTACATTTGGATGAGGGAGAAGAGTTTGTTAACACATAATATGAATATGTTTAAAGCATGACAAGCTACCTAATCTAGTCTATAGGCCAAGGCTAAATCAAATCCTAGCCACAGCAGTGGCTAATTTGTCTTTACATGAGATGGCTTTTATAGACAATATATGATTAAATATCATCATATTTCCTTGTTATTTTTTGCAGCCTTTTTGACGTTCTAAGATGGAAGTCTTGTCTTCTTGGTTTGTGTGTCTACAGAGCTTTTATGACTCTGGTTTCACAAGCACAGCTGCACAGCTATAGAAACTGTACCATCCATGCCCGATTCTTTTGAGCCTCAGAAATGGGTCTGAAATCATTCCAACTGCTTCAGACATGTCTGTTCAGGTGAAGTTCACAGTCGACAGAGCAGCAGGTCAGAAGTGCAGTGTTTACTCAACATAAAACTGCATAGGAAAGTTCACAAACCTTCTGTCTTGAACCTGTCAGGGAGGTATAGAGCGTGTGAAGTCGTCATAGCGAATGCTGTCGGTCTCATTAATGGTCCACAATATACCATTATGTACCAATATACAATTTTCTAAATAGTGACAGTAACAGCATACTGTATATATATATATATCATTGTATGGTGCTGCAATGATGCATTCAGATGCGTGTTCATGCATCTCTGATCATAATGTATTGGCAAATATAATGGGTTTGGAATTGTCCGGAATTGTCCGACGGGGGGGGTGGTGGACGCGTATTTTCCGGGGGGGGGTTTGTGTTGTGGACGCGTATTTTCCAAAGGGGGGGGGTGTTGGGGGTGGTATTTTCCGAGCGCTCCTAACCCTGACCCCGATGCGTAGATCGGATCGGGCAGGCGGCACGGATCGTGTACTGACACTTACGCTCCATGTGACGTCACGAAAAGTCCGTCAGCGTGCCACCAGAAATTCCTCCGCGTGCCTAAGGTTGCCGACCCCTGCGGTAGAGTATCTAGTTTATATATACCCGAGGAGAGAGAGAACAGAGAGTGAGAGATGTTAAAGTTTGATCATCTGTGAAATGTTTGCACAAATAAACAGACTTTGAATCAAATCTATGGTACAAAATGTATTTTACAAAAAAAATGATGTAAGAAAAAGTGTATTATGACATATTGATATTATGCTCTCATATGACCAGCTAGGGCTGTACAGTAAGACGATATCGTGTGAGGATAAAGAAACATCTATCATTTCATATTATGATCAATATTTTATTTTTTTTTGGATGAAGAATTGATCTGGCAGAAGAATGGAAACATGTTCCTTGGTGGATAGTGTTAGCTCAGTGGTTAAGACACTGGACTTTTGCTCGGAAGGTCGTGAGTTCAAATCCCAGCCTCACCATGACTGCCACTGCTGGGCCCTTGAGCAAGGCCCTTAACCCACATAAAAAAAAATAAATAAATAAATAAAAATAAAAATAATGTGATGTACTGTATGTAAGTTGCTGTAGATAAGGGGCGTCTGCCAAATGACTTAAATGCAAATGGTTAGTACGTGGTGGTTTAGAGATGTCATCTGTCTCAGAGCAGAGGATGAGCTGGCTGCTTGTGAGACCAGCCCGTTTTGATGACACACTCCAGCACATTCCTCATGGACGTGATAGCGCGTCTGTTGTCTTTTTCTGAATCAGGCTTTTCAGAGGAGAATGGCGTTGGTCACTGGTCCAGGGTCAGGCCACACCTACAAAAGAATAAAGGAATAAAGACAGAATTGTTCTGTTGGAATTGTTGAGATTTTTACTTGTATTTTTCACTTCTAGATTTATAATGTATAAGGTCTGCAGTAGCAGGACAGCGTGTTACTTACACACTTACTTACTTACAGCACTAAGACCCAACCTCAGCCTAAAGAGCAGACCATAGCCCATAAAGCTGTCAGCAGAATCTTGCCATATGTCAAATACATTTAGTTGTACACAGCTGGTCTCGTTCATCACTGTGTAAATGGCAGAATAAGAAATACAGTTTCTGATCAAAATAAAATGACTGACTGGCTCCGAATGAACAAATAAAATTTTTTTATTATACTTTATAATAGATTTTAAATGATACCCATGTATATTCTAATTGAAACATTGACAGAGTGGCATCTTTATTATTGTAACTGATCTAGATGTTTAGTTCTGCATGTGGAGAGACAATACTGTTTTGACAGAGCTGCAGGAACAGACAAGACATCGCGCTTAAAGATCGCTGCTTAAAGATCTGTTTCCATCTCTCTCTCTCTCTCTCTCTCTCTCTCTCTCTCTCTCTCTGTCTCTCCTCTTGGTTGTTTCTTTCCGCTTTTCCCTCTTCTTTAGGATCCATTCTTAGTTGAGTGTAATTTTCTCTAAGAAACATACTGAGTGCATGTTCTTGTCGTTTTTGTTAGTATCTTAGTTTTTCTGTTACATGCGCTCACCACACGCACGAATGTTGGCACGAGTATCCCGTTTTACAATGCGGGCAGCAGCCCATACTATAACACTGTCAACTAGGACACGCCCTGATTTCAGATGCTCAGTGTCTATGCAAAGGAAGAACAACAGTATTCAGTATCACGCTGCCAAGCAGTGTTTTACACACACATTATAATATGTGTTTTCTGTTGTCTGGATGTCTAGGCTGCTTTATGTCCAGGTAGTAATTACGTATTCCAGTCGTGATGTGTGGTTTGCTACTTCTAGACTTCACTGAATCGAACTGCAGATGGAGCGGCTACATGATATGTTCTATTGTAATCATTGTTGCAGTACTGTCCGTTGTAACATACGTAAGTATGTAAATGGGTGCAGTGTCGTGTCCCTGAGCAGATTTGCAGCGTGAGCGTAGAACATCTTTATCGACAGAAAGGTTGCTTAATAAGAGATTTTGGGAAGCACTGGCCTTCAGGTAGGCCTTTTCTTTCAGTCTCATTCACTTTGCCTTCCATCACATCATGCAGTAGTCACATCCATCGATCTGGGGTTAAGGGTCGTGGGGAAGCTGGAGCCAATCCCAGCTGACTTCAGGTTAGAGGCGGGGTTCACCGTGGACAGGTTGCCAATCTAGGTGTTGTTAGTGTTAATGCTACTGTTAGTGTTAATGCTACAAGCTGTCACACTTGTCTTGATCTACTCTTGCTGCTTTTCTTTCACTCTCTTGTTTGTTTTTGTACAGTATCTCTCCCAGTGCTATAACTGATCTATCTATAACCTGTTGCAAGCCCCACGTTTCTTGAGGTTGTGTCCTCTTCTTTCTTTCTTTTTTCCTCAATTGGTGATTTGCTTGTTTTAAGTAAACGTCAAAGTGAAAATTCTTTGGCCCAACACTCATCTGAGTCAAAAGCCAAACCAGAGTAACTGCAAAGTGACCTTTTATTATATCAATTTTGTGCAGAAATGTTGCTGAACAGCTTGTTTGTGCTCCTACGCTTTCTTACCTTCCTACTTGCTTGGTCTGCCTTTCGCTGGATTTCGTTGTTTCCTTTTCCTGCCTTGCTGTCCTTATTTCTAGCATCTGCTACTGTTATCAGAGTGGGTGGCAATGCTGATCGTGCCAAATTCCCATTTCCTCAGCAGAGCAAATAAATGTCTATTCTGTTACCTGTAAACAGTGGATATAGTACACATGTGTCTTTTCCTGTATGCTGCATCTACAGTGTGGCAGAACGATCTTATATACATATCTGTACTGCCAGAAGGCTAACCCAAGCAAGCCTTGCATCATTTGTCAACTTCTCTGAAGTATTCGGTCTTTCCTGCTCCTATACATCCTCGTCTTAGAATTAATGGCATATCGCATTAGTCCAGCTGAGTGTCCTTCACGTCGAGTCTTTCTCTCACGGCACTCTGGCATCTGAGGTATTCCAGTGCCGAGCCTCCTTTTGTCCTAGACCAACAAATTAGTTTTTCCACATGTAACCCAGAAAGCAAAACAAAAGCCATAACATTATATTATCACTGATGTTCACAATACAACTGAGAAGGTGAAAAAAAAAAAAAAATCTATCTATCTAATGCATGCTTTCATGAACAGCACGCTATATATTTACGCTGTATGATCAAGTATACTTAATTGATTAGCATAAATAAGAAACTGAAAGAAATAACCAGGTTTTCTTGATCCTTGTTTTTTCCCTCCTCGGTTTTCAGAGGTTTCTTAGCGACTTTGTTTAATCCGAGCATTGCTATGTGAGGTTTCTTTTAAGTTCAGTAAGTGCAGGATTGGTCTGCAGGTTTCAACACGCATAGGAGACAAAAACTGATCTGTAACACAGTCATACCATTTAAAGACTTTCATTCAGAGGTACAATCTGAAAGCAGAAAGTGTACTAAACATATGCCACTCCAGACTGAGTGCACTGCCCTCGTGTGGTCATATGTAGTTACTGTAGTTCTGTACTCTAGCAATGCTCCTGCTGCTTCACACAGCAGATGTCTACAAATGCACAGAATACGTGCTTCCCTTGACACCTGTGTTCCACGGCGTATTTCCTTTTTGAACTTGTGTTAATCACCACTGTGCATGCTTAATGTCCTTTCTAAATATTATTCCAATCCAGATGTTTCCTTCCAACCTCAGACATGGGAAGCATTTCCAAACTCAAACATGGTCTTCCTGAATTGTTGAAGCGTTTACTTGATGGCTGTTTGTGCATGCAGTGACAGTAATTCCAATAGCTGCCCAAATCATTGCCTAAACAAAGTACATTTGGCTGCATGCTTTTCACGAGCAAATCACGTTAAGAGAGTATAAGATATGCCACTTAATAAGATTCACTTAATAATTCTCCTCTCAGAGAAATTCAGTAACCGCTAAAACAAGTTAATTGACATGACCTTCTCATTCATTCATTTATTTATTTATTTATTTATTTATGAGGTGTTTGAAAGGCAAATTAAACATGAGGAAGAAGATTAATGGGGAAAATTTATGTGCATGGATCACCGGGTAGTAAAGTGGTTCAGGTGGTTTGCATAAATTTCTTTTGAGACAAGTACAACTGCACCGCTGTAAACAATCCTTTCCTCTCTTGCCGCACAGCTTGTAACGTCTGTCTCGGTTTAGTCCAGATCAGAAACCTTAAGGAAGTAGTTCACTAGCATCCTACCTGTGGAGCTAGAAACCATCGGAGAAAGCTGTAGAAGTGTTGCATGGCTAAATGTCTGAACTGTCCCCAGATCATTTATTTATCAACCAAAAGAACATTTGTGTTTGTTGTTATCAAGCTTTTCTTAAGCCATTTTTCATGAGGTC
This sequence comes from Synodontis membranacea, assembly GCA_025674565.1. NCBI lineage: Eukaryota > Metazoa > Chordata > Actinopteri > Siluriformes > Mochokidae > Synodontis > Synodontis membranacea. Next base: position 8,284,037 of record JAOVYU010000051.1, read on the forward strand.
AGGTATCACTGCTCTTAAGGTGCTACTGGTGTCCATGTCTATATTTGATATTCTGCCTGAGATGTGCCCAGTGTGGAGAATCTGTCCAAACACAACGTTTCCATTAACCTGCTTAATACTCAGTTTGAAATTGCGAACTAAATTATGAGCACCGGACACAGGTGAATTTTGAATAAAGCTTTCAAATATCGCAAAAACTTGTTTCCTGTATTTCTGTTTATCTGTATTGTGCCGATACACATTCAAGTCTTCTCGTCAGTACTCTATGGCCATTTTAAGCTTTTCATACTGAGGTACACTTTCTACATCTCTTATCATTTATTTTATTTGTTTGTATATCTTCTGCACCTTCTCATCTGCCTTCTATTTCTCGCATCTGCTTATGCTATTAGAGCACACGACTTGGGGCTACCCTTTTTCCTTTTTCTTTTTTTTTTTTGCGTGGAAAACTGTGTGTAGTGGGATTGTACATCGTGCTGATCTCCTGTAAATGTTTATACCATTAACCTGTAAAAAGTGGATCCCCTGAGTTCTTCTCAGCTTTGTTTCCTGCTATGATGGAATTTTGTTCATTGTGGACTTTTCTACAGATTGATGTTCATATTTTATATGAATTTATATTCAGTTCATATTTGTCAGTTAAAAGGACTGGCATGGCTTATTTTTCACAGGGCCTCTGAAATGCAGTTATAGTTTTTACCTGTAAATGCCAGTATCATTTACGGGGCGTCGAGGAGGTTTCACTTTAATGCCACGGAAGCAGAGTGCGTATTTCACGTTACTTTATCTCCCAGTGTTTAGGTTGTGTAGAGGGTTATTGTGTCGTACTGATTAACTGACTATCTTTTTGTAAACTGGAAAAAAAGCTTTTAAACACCTTCAGTTATCAGCACGCATTTGTTTTAAAATGCTAAAGTCTTGAGATCTAAAATTCTCACGAATTAACAAATTTAGACATATTTTAACATAAATAAACTTAAAAAAAAAAATAAGAAACAGTAAGGAAAAAAACAGGTGTGCAAAAATGATATGTGCCCCACTAGAAAATTCAGGTCTATTGTGGAACACTTGTTTAATACCCACACATGGTTACTTTTGTTCCATTTCGTTTTGTCTGTGTAACTAATAGAGAATGAACTGTAATAAAACACAAGTGGATAAAGATGTTTTATTGGCAATTCACCTAAAATACATCATGTCCTTTTTAACTGCCATTCAGTGTTCCCTCAGGTTAGGTGTCCTAGCCTTGTATTTATTCATTTATTTATATATATCCCTATATATGTCACTCACAGAAGAGGTTAGTGGCTAGTTGAATGTCCGTCATTTCTACCTAGAGCCATCTGTAGTAGGTAAACACATAGTTTATACACAGACCCGTTATGAGGGAAAAACCTAATGCTCAGTTTTTAATGTGTTTTCAAAGATTATACTTTGTATAATGTCTAATATACTCTATTTATATATCTATACTAGTATATAATTACTGCAGTAGTAAAGTAGTTCACTAGTGGAGGTGTGTGTAGGTGTGCGTGTGTGTGTTAGTATTGTAGTCAAGATCACCTTATCAGAGACCAAGACCTGAACAAGACCAGAGGGGGTCGAGACCGAGACAAGGCCAAGACTCTGAGGGCCGAGACCGAGACGAGACTGACACCTTCAAAAACCGGTCTCGAGACCGAGACGGATCTCGAGTACTACAACACTAGTGTAAAGAGGGCAGGT
>JAOVYU010000051.1:8315015-8327534 GCA_025674565.1 Synodontis membranacea
ACTGCCCTCTAGTGACAGGGAGAACTAACAGACAGCCTTAGTTTTAGGTGAAGAGATTCGGGAGTCTACTTCCGGGTCGGCTCGCGGTGACGTGGGCAGTGTGTGACAGTTATCGTTTAATGCCAGGCTTTTTGAGGATTTCGCAGTTGTGTGAAAAAACCGCGAATGTAAATTAGTTAGGTTCCACAGAAAAATTCGCGATTCTGTGAAGTCACAAATACAGAAATGCCAATACACGAGGTATTACTGTAATTTGATACATTTAAATTCAAAACTCTTATTTGGTTGTCTTGACATCTGAAATTCTCTGATTAAGGATGTCAGTATTTTTATATTGACAGAAGACATTTTTGTCCTACACAGGAATTACTGGAGCTCCAGGAGCAAAAGGAATTTCTGGCCTTCCAGGAGATCCAGGTAGACCTGGGCAGGATGGAAGTCCTGGGCAGCCTGGACCCCCAGGTAACTCAAGCAATATATTACTTGTGAACTGTATGAGCACAGATCAGTTGATAGATTTTTAAGGAAATAACTGCTTTGTAGGTTCCAAGGGAGATTCTGGAAATCCAGGAGCATCAGGAACCCCAGGTCCTCCAGGACTGAAAGGCAGCATGGGCGAGATGGGATTGCCTGGTAAGGTTTAATGAAGCACAATTAAAAGTTTTGTCCATCAGTGTTACTGACATACTGTAGTGCATCCAGACTAATTTAATATCTTTTGGGATAGGCCCCCCTGGAGTTAAAGGAAGCCCAGGTCAGCCTGGACGATCTGGACAGCCTGGATCTCCAGGAGCACCAGGGTTCCCAGGACCAAAAGGAGACCCTGGAACACCAGGATTTGGGCAACCAGGAGCTCCAGGACCCAAGGTAATAACAGTATATTAATGGAGTGTCCAAACAATTATATACATTCAAATTGTCTGCATAGTTTGCAAATGAGACACTTGTAGTGATTAAGATGAGAAGAGGGGCTTTAACTGGCACCTGTTCAACAGGGTGAATCGGGCTCTCCTGGTGCCCCCGGAGCTGCAGGGTCAAAAGGTCAACAGGGGCCCCCAGGAAGTCCAGGGCTACCCGGGATCTCTGGCGCAAAGGGTGATCCTGGTCTACCAGGATTCCCAGGTAACATTCTGCCAAAATATTAGTTTTGGTCTTATGATTCTCTTTTTTGTACTTCAAGGAAGATGCCAAAACTGATATGCAGCATAGAAGCAAATGTTTGAATAATATTTGGTTGATATTAAATATTTGATTGTAATTAAAAATATTGTTTGAAAAAAATAAATCTAAGATAGATAATACAGTATTTACATTAGTTAATGGTAACCATTGCTGAAGAATGCAGTAATAAACATAAGAAGACAAGATATTTAAATTATCCCACTATTCTTTATTTGTTAGGGATAAGGATAGTGTGAAGCATTATTTGTTAAATATTTTGCATGAATGCAAAAGTTTGTCTAGCTTTTTTGGTGAAAACAAGTTCCACAGGACAAGACTTGCACCTACTACACTACTTTTGATTTTCTGCAAATTTACCAAATTGAATCATCAGAACAGTGAAAAAGAAGTTATATAGGATATAGGTATAGGTATGCTTGGGGCTGACATTGTATATTACTAAAGTGGGGGGACTAGGATTTATTATTAACCTTTCTTTTTATTATTAATCTATTAATAAAAAATAATTATATCTTACAGTTTCTACCAGAGTTATTGGTAGCTTATCTGATTATGCAGCAGGTTGCTAACGCAAGGGCACTAATAACAGATTATCTTGTTCTGTACAACGGGAGCTGTAATCTTCAATGCCTGTCTTTAGCTATATAACTATCCTCAATTATTGGCTGAATGTTTCAGTGAGATGATTTGTTGCGTGACCACTGGATATTACTTAATGAAAAACTGGAACGCTCCTGTTGACTTTAGGTGCACCTGGTGCTACTGGTCCTAAGGGTCTGGATGGAGTCCCAGGCACCCCTGGTCTTGCAGGAGCACCTGGAAGGACAGGAAACCCTGGCCCACCTGGTTTGTCAGGTGCACCTGGAGAAAAGGGACAAGCAGGTCGTGATGGTATTCCTGGACCAGCAGGATTGAAAGGAGAGCCAGGTAAGTGTGGATGAGTTGTAGTGCGTGTGTTCTGTTTATTGGTTAAATAGGTAATGCACAAACACTAAAAAAAATTTGGGATATGTACAACAGTCGATGCATTGTCTAAGGCATTTCTTGATGCTTTAATTGGATAGGTTTACCAGGTTATGGACTCCCAGGCCCTCCAGGAATTCCTGGGATGCCAGGTAAAGTGTTGCACATTACACACAAAAAAGAAAAAAAATATTTTTTAATTGGACACACCATTTATCTTCCTTTTGTATTTCTCTTGCAAGAGATTTAACGTAACTGACATATATATATATAATACATTCTAATTTAAAACTCCCTTCTTTACCATATAATGTAGGTCACAAAGGAGACTCTGGCCTTCCTGGCCAGCCTGGTAGCCCTGGTTTCCCTGGACCAAAGGGTGATATAGGTTCTCCTGGTTCAGCAGGTGGTCCTGGTCTTCAAGGGCCCCCTGGTCCTATGGGTCCGTCCATTCAAGGGCCTAAAGGCATCCAGGGTCCTCCTGGACCACCAGGAAGACAAGGCAAGTTCCCTTCTTATCTCATGCACGTCACAGAGGCTGACCCTGCTCCATGAGATTGTGTACGTTGCACAATTTAAATTCAGCCTTAACTTAATAAACCTGGTTCTAATATTAAGATATTTCTAATTCAACTCCTGGAAATTCCATAACCATCTGTGACAAGGAGTCCAAGAGGGAAACATTGGCTGTGGGTAGGAAGTTGTCTTAGGGTAGGAAGGTGGGATATTACACTCTTCCCTGTCAATCAGAGAGACAATAGCCAATCATAGGCATCTATTTGGAAGTGAGAGTTAGCATTTTCCTTTTTGTCTTTAGTTGCTTTGTGATACAGTATGAGCAGCAGTTTGAAAAGATTTCATGAATTTCAGAGGAAGCATGTGCTAGTCTTTGTCCTTGTGTGATCTGATGCGAGGGGAGAGGCAGCTAGTGGGAGGGACTTGTCACACTGACCAAATTGGAATAAAATGGGATATATATATATATATATATAAATGAACCAGGTCTGATGTTTTGGATTTGATATATTCAGATCTCCAGAACAGGGTTATGCCTCTCGTTGGTCAGATCTACTGTCTGGTTCTACCAGTAATGCACTGTAATAATTAATATAATTATTATATTATATTATTATTATTATATTGTATATAATTTAAATATCAACTCTTAAATATCAAGAACCAGACAGTAAAGAGGCCATCTTAAATGTCTTTAATCAGGTGATTGATTTGCATGGATGTTACACAAATCATCACAAATGTCCATATCAACTTGCACAAAACTAATAGAGAGCACAAAGTGTGAGCACAACACACATACACAGTGCCTAACCCTCTCCAGGGCATGCCTTCATGCACTTCCTTTTATTATTTGTGTACATCAGACACCTTTGTGGGGGGTAAAGTTTGCACGAACCAATCATTGTGTTTCACTGAGACCCAACCAGGGCCCGACCAGCATGGATCCATCCACACTGTGTCCAAGTTCATCATCTGTTTATCCATTCATCCATCCAATTTCCTCATGTGTCTCCACTCCCTTACCCTTCTTTTTCCTAGGAAAGAAAGTTCTTTTCCTCTCTCTACAGTGTTCTGTCTGTCTGGTGTAATGCTGAATCCACTGATTCAAAAAACAGGATGATCAGTAGTGTAATGCTGAATGTTTCCGTCTATGTCTTCACCTGCATGGGAAAATCTTAGCATTTATGATGTGTAAAGCCATTACAGAACTGTCCAATATGGGCTTTCTCAGTCGGAATGAACGATTACAGATTTATCCAAAAAAGAAAAAAAAAAAGAAAAATAGCAATAAATTCTGTAACAATATTAAAATGTTCTATTAAAATTTCTCGAACCCTGGTATTTTGGTTTCCTTCGTCTAATATGTTTAAAGAATGAAAAAAAAACCCCAGAGAATTTACAAGAGTAGCTTGTAAATTAATCTATTAACTTAACTAACCTAAAAACATTTTATACATATTTTATACATATTAAAAAAAGAGCCCACTGTCGACAGGTGTCTGTTTGGTTAAATATATGCCTAGATGCATTGTGGGTTTGACCTGTATTTCCTGTTTCCTGTGGTGTGGCGCTACCTTCTCCTGATGACACTTGCTGACAGGCCCTGAAGGTCAGGTTCTCCTCATTCCAGATATGATCTGGTTTAAAAAAGAAGAAGAAGAAATCTTAACATTATTATTTCATTTATTAATGTACACATTTATATTTGATTTTTTTTTTTTTTTTAAATAATAGCTTTCCATTATAGCCATTGACACTATGTCATGATTGCTTGTTCTTAAGTACTGGCGCTTCATTTATAAAACAGTTGTAAGACCATGTTTCATCACATCAAATTACAGTCATTTGGTGTATAACATTCTGGCACATACAGTACTGTGATCTAGCTCAAAGTAGCAAAGCCCAAACTCCTGGGACTGGATCAAATCATATAAGTGGCAGTATTTTATAATCTAAAACTCATGTAGACGATACTCTTTTTCCCCAGTGGTGTTGACATCTTGGGGTTTTTCATCATTATGGTCACACTTCTTTTCCACATCCTTGCGTACAGTAGGCAAGAAAAAAATTTGCATTTGGTTTTGTGATTATATTTTGGTTTCCTTTTTGACTCTACAAAAAATACTTCAAGACATCTACAAAAAAAAAAAACAATATGAAAATTTCTCAAAATTGTCAAATATAAAATGGTAAATAAATTGTCAAAAAAAAAAGAAGCAATTATTTAAGGATAATGACAGCACCAAATGTTAAATCTATGTTAAACTTTAATTATTTAAATGTCTAAATGTTATGTTGCAATGTAGTGAAGCTGTGATATTGTTACCATCCTGTGAAAATATGAAGCTCTATCATCCCTACCGATTATAGCTTTGAGCTTTGTTTTGTATGCTTGTAGAAAATAATTTGGTGTTTTCAAAATTCTTGTCTTTTTCAGTCTGTGAAAAAGCTTACTCCATGAGATAAAATGTTGTGGTACTGTATCTACCATAATTGTGCGGTTATACTAACTCTTGCTCTTTTTTTTAATCTGCTTTTTGTCATCGCCTCTCTCCCTCTGGGACTTTGGGAACCTGTTGACCTTTGACTCCTCAATATAGGTCCTCCAGGTTAGCCTTCTCCGGTTTGCTGCCCACCTGAACAGTTTTCACCACATCTTTTTTCTGTCTTTAATAAGCCTTGTAGCATTTATATAGGGGGGTGTAGGATGAGGGATGGGCACTTGCATTGTTTTTGCTCTGATGTACTGACTTCTTTTCTTTCAAGGATAAAATTGTGAAGCAAATACAAAAATATTCCACACATTAAAGGATTTTTTTTGATTACTGTATGTATTGGAAATGTAGATATATGGATATTCAGATAAATAGATGACATTACTGGTGTGTAAAGAAAAAGGGCAAATATTAATGACATCTTTTTGGTATTGTAAAGGTTCTCCTGGCCCAGAAGGGCCCCGAGGACCACCAGGTTCTGGAGGAGTGAAGGGTGAGAAAGGCTACCCTGGAAACCCTGGATCACCTGGTTTAAATGGACAGAAGGGAGACACTGGACCACCAGGTTTTATAGTGAGTCAAAAGGACAGAAATAGTTATGCTTTATTTGAAATAGTTGTGCTTTATTGAGTTTGAATGATATGACAAAGCTGTCGACAGTGCAGTACACTTTTGTTTTATGAGAATATTGCATGTAGTGTAAGTATTTAGCACTGAATACAATGTTACTCTCAATAGGAACTTCTTGTATGCTAATTTCTTTACTTTTTTTTGGGTTGTTTGATTTTTTGTTATATATTATCAAATATTTTCATACGTTTTTACATAATTTTAAAACAAAACACTATTTATGACAATTTGTTAGCAAATCTTACAAACCTGATTGGAAACAAAGTTGGGATGCTGTGTAAAACATAAGTAAAAAACAGAATGCAATGATTTGCAAGTCCTTTTTTGACCTATATTCGATTGAATATAATACAAAGACGAGATAAACGATAATGTGTATTGGTTTTAGTAAATATACTCTAATTCTGAATGCCCGCCAATGAGTTGGCGACGGGGCAGGTTTACCACTGTTTTACATCACCTTTTCTTTTTACTCTCAGTAAGCATTTGGGAACTGAGGACACTACTTGTAGAAGTTTTGAATTAGAATTTTTTTCCCATTCTTTCTTGATGTACAACTTCAGTTGCACAACAGTCCGAGGTCTCTGTTGTTGTATTTTGCACTTCATAATGCACCACATTCAGGTCTGGACTGCAGGGAGGTCAGTACCTGCCCTCTGAAAAGCCGTGCTGTTGTAACACATGCAGAATTTGGCTTGGCATTGTCATGCTGAAATAAGCAGCGACATCCCTGTAAAATACATTGTCTGGATGGCAGCACATTTTGCTCCAAAACCTGGGCACTAACACACCCCCATAACATCACAGATGCTGGCGTTTGAACTGGTAACAACTAAAATGGTCCTTTTCTCTTTAGCCTGGAGAGCACAATGTCCATGATTTACAAACATAATTTGAAATGTCAATACATCAGACCACGCTTTTCCACTTTTGTGTCAGTTAATGTTAGAATTCAGCAGTGTTTCTGGATGTTGTTGATATATGGCTTTTGCGTTGCACTTTGTAAATGCAATGATCCGTGTTTACCATCTGTGGTTTTCTGAAGTGTTCCCGAGCCCAAGTAGTAATGTCCTTTAAACAATCATGTCAGTTTTTAATGCAGCACCACGTGAGGGATTGCAGGTCATGGGCCATGATTGATATCCATGATATTATGGATTGTAGGTGGTGAAATACCAAAATTTCTTGCAACTGTATGTTGAGAATCTGAAATGTTGAGAAATTGTATGTAAATGAACCTTGCCCCATCCTTGCTTGGGAACAACGATGTGTCTTTCATACACAGTCGTGATACTGTCACCTGCCACAAGTTAATCTGTTTAACCTGTGGAATGTTACAAACATTTTTTTTCTTTTTATCATTACACAAATTTCCCAGTCTTTTGTTGCCCCAGTCTCAAATTTTTTCAAACGTGTTAAAGGCATCAAATTGAGAATGAAAAAACCCCCCCAAAAAAACAAAGCCTATCAATTTGAGTAGTAAATAACTTGTCTTTGTATTGTATTCAATTGAATATAGATATGAAAACGACTTGATAATCATTGCATTCTGTTTTTATTTGCATTTTAGGAACCCTTATTCCTTTTTTTGGAATTAGGGTTGTAATTTGTTAACTCACATTCTGATATGATTGGCTTATTTCTTATTCAAATTGAAACTGAGATTACATAAGTGACATGTTTTTCTGGGAAAGGGCCCTCCTGGACCTTCTGGATCTCCTGGATTTAAAGGAGACATCGGCCTTCCAGGAGTTACAGGATTACAAGGTCAGTTAAACCTAAAAGTTCCTGCAACACTGAATGATGCTAGATTACTATGCTCAACCTCAGTCAATTTATTTCTCAGGTTAAATAATCTGATATGTCTGCTCACTTTAGGACCTAAAGGTCAGTCTGGTAATCCTGGGGTTCCTGGCCGGCATGGTGATCCTGGTGAACCTGGTCTTCGAGGTTAGTGCATCTATGTTGTTACTGAATTCATACCCTTTTTTTTTTTTTTTTAAACAAAATGTCTTTGATCTTACTGCTAGTCATGGTTCCTTTCAGGTCCTCCTGGTCCGCCAGGTCAAGCACCAAGCCCAATTGTGGTAAAGGGTGCACAAGGGCCTTCTGGTCCTCCAGGACCCCCAGGATCCCGAGGGCTACCAGGAGAGGCAGGAATACAAGGGCTACCAGGTAAGAGTTTCTAACAGCAACGTGGCAAATATCTGTACTGGTAAACACATCACCAGTTTGGTGAACATTACTCAATTCTTTTGTTTTGTGACAAATAGCAATACAGTAGATGGCTATTTAATGTGTAAATCTTTGGCAATCACTGTGTAATAGATTTAACAATTTTCCTTTTTTGCATTTACAGGTTATCTGTTACTTACATCTGTACTGATCTCCATTTGTGCATCATAAGAACTACCTTTAAAACTGCTAAAGTGTGGAACTGATGTAACATCTTTTGTAGGTCAGCCTGGCAGTAGTGGTGATCCAGGACCTGATGGACCACCAGGATTCATTGGTCCAGCTGGAAGGAAAGGAGAACTTGGGCCATCCGGCCAGCCGGGTAACTGATTTCACCAATCCATATATGATCAGTATGAATAATCCGTGAACTGCCTGTAGTTACATTCAGTAGTGAAGATGGAGAGCTGGTACAGTATATCATAAACCAATGCTGACACAGTAGTTACAAGTAGTAAGGGTGAAATTTTTTTGATCTGAAATCTGCAGTTAAACTTTCCACATTGTACACTATGAACTGTGTTTTGTTTCCTAATGTAATAAATGTGGCCAAACTATCAGAATCAACTTTACTGGCCGAGTATGTGTACACATACAAGAAATTGAACTCCGTTTTTCCATTGTGCTATATGTACTTAAGACAGGGATAAACACACATCAAATAAGACAACAAAACACACAAAAACACAACAAAACAAGAGGGCTATAGTGCAGAGTGCAAAGATGCTAGTATAAATATATAATAAATATGAAATGGAGCATTGGTTTCCAGAGTGCAAGGGAGTTGGAATAAATATGGGAATTGGTTTCTATAAATATGAATACTTTACATTTACATATGTATAAAATAAAATACAGTATATACGTCATATGTAGCATGCTTAGGTTCAGTTGTAGAAACAGTGGTTGTTTAGTGTTAACAGTTTTGTTGTACAGTACTGTCTCTGACACTGTGTGAGTGATTAAGTGTTCATCAGAGTGATGGCCTGAGGAAAGAAACTGTGCATATGTCTGGTTGCTTTTGCATACAGTGTTCTGTAGCACATACCAGAGGGGAGGAGTTGGAACAGGTTGTGCCCAGGGTGTGATGGGTCTGCGGTGTTGCTGCCTGCCCTTTTCTTGACTCTGGATAGGTATAAGTCCTGAATGGAGGGCAGGTCGGCACCAGTGATTCTTTCCGCTGTTCTGACTGTCCGTGGTAGTCTGTTCCTATCCTGTTTGGTGGCTGAACCAAACCAGACTGTGATGGGTGTGCAGAGAACAGACTGGATTATTGCAGAGTAGAGCTCCTGAGGCAGGTTGAACTTCCTGAGCTGGCGCAGGAAGTACATCCTCTGCTGGGCCTTTGTGACAATTGTGTCTATGTTGGACATCCACTTCAGGTCCTGGAAAATTGTAGATCCCAGAAAACTGAAGGTTTTCACAGCAGACACAGTGCTGTTGAGTAAGGTGAGGGGGGGGGGGGGTAGTGTTGGGGGCTTCTGAGGAAGTCCACTGTCATCTCCACAGTTTTGAGAGTATTCAGCTCCAGGTTGTTTTGACTGTAACCGAAGGACCAATAAGGCCGATGACTTGATAAGGCTGATGACTGCCATGTCATCTGAAAACTTCACAAGTTCGACAGACGAGTCTCCTGAGGTGCAGTCATTTTTGTAAAGGGAGAAGAGCACAGGGGAGAGGACACGTCCCTGGGGGGCATTGTCTGGGTGCTGGATATAATTTTCCCAGCCTCACAAGGTGATTGAGGAAGTAGTACAGTCCCATGTTGACTGCATCATCCACTGACCTGTTTGCCTGGTAAGCAAACTGCAGGGGATCTAGTAGGGGGCCTGTGATGTTCCTCAGGTAGGTCAACACCAGTATCTCAAAGGATTTCATGACCACAGATGTCAGGGCAACAGGCTTGTAGTCATTTCATCCAGTAAATGGGGACTGGGATGATTATATAGCACTTGAAGCAGGAGGGAACTTCACAAAGTTCTAGGAATCTGTTGAAGATCTGTGTGAAGACGGGGGCCAACTGATCAGAACATACTTTGAGGCAGGAGGGTGACTTGCTGTCTGGGCCTGGTGACTTCCTGACCTTTTGTCTCCTAAAGAGCTGAATCACGTCTTCTTCACAGATCCTAAGTGCAGGTGAGGTGTCAGTGAAGAGGTGTGGGGGAAGGGCAGAGGGTGCTGATTGCGTGATGTGGTCGGAGAGGGTGAGGGGTGAGAGAGAGAGATTGTGTTTTACTGCAGGTTTGACATTCAAGTTGTTGGCCAATTGATGGTCTCCTGTAGTTGGTCATGACCCGCAGACCTCTACACACAGACGCAGGGTCTATAATTATTATATTTCATATTTTATACCCCATTTCCCACTCCAATAAAATAGGCTACATTGTACTACTCATATATTGTACTGGAAAGTTCAACCCTATAAATATTTATTTATACTTTGACCATGCATAAATTTACAATCATCATGCTCTTAATGCCTCAGGTCAGCGCGGTTTACCCGGCCCTCCTGGTCCAGATGGGACTCCAGGTCCTCCAGGTCCTCCAGGGCTGTCGTCTGCGGCTCATGGCTTCCTGATTACGCGACACAGCCAGACTACAGATGTACCTCCATGCCCATTTGGCACCTCTCTCATCTATGAGGGCTATTCTCTGCTGTACGTACAGGGAAATGAGAGGGCACATGGCCAGGACTTGGGTAAGAACATAGACATATCCTACTCACAAAAAATATACAATCTCTATTAATTTTTTTATACAGTATACTCTTCCTTATATTCCTTGTTACTTAATATTCATCATTATTCTTTTCTTTTCCTCATCTCTATTAATGTACAGTGTTTAATTTTTCAGTCAAACATGAACTGACTTCTTCCTCGCCCCCCCCCCCCCTTCCCCCTCTGATACAGGTACGGCTGGAAGTTGCTTACGCCGCTTCAGCACCATGCCTTTCATGTTCTGCAACATCAACAATGTGTGCAACTTTGCTTCCAGGAATGACTACTCCTATTGGTTGTCTACTCCTGAACCCATGCCCATGAGCATGGCTCCTATCAAGGGAGAAGATATCAAACCCTTCATCAGCAGGTCAGAGTAAAATACATCAATCCTTGCATCATTATCAACAGATCAGAGTCAGATACATCAACGCCTACATCAGCAGGTCAGAGTAAAATACATCAGTCCTTACATCACTATCAGCAGGTCAGAGTCAGATACATCAACCCCTACATCAGCAGGTCAGAGTAAAATACATCAATCCTTACATCATCATCATCATCATCATCAACAGGTCAGAGTTGGACACATCACACCCTTCATCATCACGTCACAGTCAGACACTTAAAACAATAAATCACCGTCGTCATCATCATAAAGCCAGAGTTAGACACATCAAACCCTATATCCTCTTCAGATCAGAAACTTATAAATACACAGATACAGAGTGACCTCCTTTACTTATAGTGAGGACTGATGTTCTTCAGTGCAGTTCTGGATGAAATATTTGCCCAGAGGTGCATGAATTCCTCTTTTGCTCTTATAGCACTTCAGAGTTTTTGCATTGTAATGAGGTGGACGTTCCTAAAGAGTAAATCTAATATGTTTTACATTGCGTGCAGATGTGCTGTATGTGAAACCCCAGCTATGGTGATAGCGGTGCACAGCCAGACCATCCAGCTGCCATCATGTCCCCAGTTCTGGGAGCCGCTGTGGATTGGCTATTCCTTCATGATGGTAATTACATTCACCCCTTTAGCTGAACATATCTGAGTGAACATAACACACAGAAAAAAAGTAATGTTAGTGATGTTGACATGTTAGTATGGCAGAAATTATTTCTGTACTTTCATGACCAAGTCATTGAAAAAGTTGGTTTAGCATTCATACATGTTAAAGGTACAGTTGTGCATTTTGTTTTGGAATGATGTACTTTGATTATGCTTCTAGATAAAATTTTGATTTAGTGTTTGAAATGATCACCTGGCTGATATAACTTGTGACATATATTGTTCTGTTTTCTCAGTCTGTTTTTGATCACCAGGACTGCATTTAGTATGTTTAGTGGTCACAACTATAACATTTGTTCTTATACGGTGCAGATTAAATAGCTCAATCATTTGTATTAATTTAGGATTTGCAAAAAGGAGAGTTTTATATAGAAGTACAGGTATGTTAATAGTGTATATACACATAACTGTAACAGGTCCTTGAGGCCTGAACCAGTGTCAGGAAAAACTCTTGTGCCTGTGTATTATGGGGACTGTGCAGGTGGTAATACAAGCTCAGTTTTGAAACAAAGTGTTTAAAAAAAACAACAACAAAAAAACACTTGTCGCTTTACAACATTTACTTCAGCATAGGATTGACCATTTCTGAGCGTGTATAAAGCAACTGGGCCAGAGCAGAACATTTTTGAGAAACCAAAACAAATTAGCAAAGCCCAAGCTTTTGTACAAAAGTCCTTAGTATAATATTGCATGTGTGTACTGTAGAC
>JAOVYU010000051.1:8336060-8346522 GCA_025674565.1 Synodontis membranacea
TCTCTCTCTCTCTCTCTCTCTCTCTCTCTCTCTCTCTCTATTGAAGTTAAGAAATTAAAAGCAGCTTGTCATGTTCCAATGAAACCTGGAAAGTGCAAAGTCCTCCATCCTGTGTTTCGAAAAACATACTGACTGTTAGAAAGGGCTGACACTGGAGACCTCTTCCATAATTCTTAAAAAAAAAAAACTTCACCACATCAACAATTATCTGTCGCTGTTTGGTAAATAACAATGCATTTAGTAGGCTTAGAGTATGTGGAGCGTCTATCATAGAAGCCTCTGTGAAATAGCAGTTACGGTAGAAATGGTAATGTGTCAGGACGAGTGCATTAATGTAAACCTGTGATTTGCACAGCACTATTATAGTCAGAGTCGTTGTTATAGAAAATTAATCATCACCTTCTGACCAATCAGACTTGAGAACTCGGCAGTGCTTTTAGAAAGGCATTTACTAGATAAAGCAAAGCGGGTGAGCAATACAGGTTGATTAAGGGGTTAAGAGCGTTTAGAACAACAACGACACAGAACCTTCAGTTTCAGTACAGTTTGTTCAAACATGCAGTTGATCGTTTTTAGCCAGGGAACCACAGCATGTTTTTTTTCCTTTTACCTTCATTATATTATTGTTTTGGTGCAGTACTCTTGCCTAGGTGTTTTAATATGGCCTCTGATGGTTTTTTTTTATATTTTTGCTGCTACAAACTGTTAATTAATCTGCTGTGTTACCAAACAACTCGAAATGTCTCTGAGCAGGAGGTCAAGCGAAGGAAAATCTGCTGATTGGTTGCTCTGCTTGTGGACTTCACTCTCTCGTGTAGGTTATTTACTCCTAAAATGGACCTTGGCTTCATGGCTTTGAGGTGCACACACACACACACACACACACACACACACACGCACACACACAATAGGTGGCGCCAAAATGATTACAGGTCATGATACATACTTAAGTGGATGTGTGAATCACTTCTGGCACTTTTTCTGACATTTCAAGCAGATAATTGCTTTCCACCTATCACGTCCTCCTCATAACACTTCATCACCATCCACAAAAGTATGCTGAGTACAGCGGACAAGCCCGTGAGCACAGTCGATAACCTCTTGATAGAAAACAGTTATCAAATATGGGGTGAGTAATCTGGTTTTCATTCTTATGACTTGTGAAAAATACATGGATCAAACACATCTATTAAAGTAAAGCAAAGACGACTTTGAAAACAATGAAATTAAATCTTCCTCTTAACAGGAAAACATTACAACATGGAGTAAACGGCGTTGAACTAAACCAAGTCAGTACTGTATGTCGGTGTGAGGACCCTTTGCTTTTTGCTTTTCTTAAATGGAAGTCCCAGGTACAGTATGTGCAGTTTTAAAAGGAAATGAGCTGGTAAGGTTTCCCCGAACACATTGGAGAACTGGTTTCTTACATAATATGTTGCATTCTTTATGATACATAAATGGAATGTTTGAGAATCCGAATTGTTTTTGTACTGACTCAGTAATGCAGTATTCATGCATTAAACATCTAGAATAATATTTGTAAAAGTAAATAAATAAATAAATAAATAAAGGATGTCTAAGGCTCAACAATACACACACACACACACATATATATACATTGTGATACACGCACACACAAGCCCACTATCTGTCCTCTATGTGGAATTAAGACAAATATTAAAGTTGAGATTGAAACGAGCATTTGCCTTTCCTGATTGGTTTCAGTTAAGTTTTTACCCCCATCCACCCCCCCACCTCCCCCCAACCAACCCAAACACACACACAGAGTAAGAACCCAAAATAAAGTCTGCAGAGCCACGTGTTACGTTACCACATTTTTATTGCAATAGCTCTATTCAAAGCAAAAGGTTCTGATAAATATAAACACTACGTAATGCTTCAAAATCTGCGACCACTCTCCTTTTTCCAGCCAGAGGAAAAAGACAGGGGGGGAGGGGGATGAGGGGAATTTAAACAGGAAATAAAACAACAGTATGTACAGTGGACACAGCCATGAATGGTTGTCAATATATTTTTTTTTCTCCTGTTTTTCCCTTTCAGACTCTATGAGCAAAAAAAAAAAAATTTAAATAAAATAAGGAGTAGAATGAACGCAGGAGGTTTAAACCCCCACATCTGAACGCAACTCTGCCCGCAAAAGCATTCAAATTTCACCAACCAAAAGCAGATCCCATGACAGCTCCGGCATCGCTGTAATCACCAATATTACAACTGCCCCAATTTTTCCCCTTTTTTTTTTTTTTTTTTTAATTATTTTTTTTTTTAAACACACATCAGCAAAATAAAAATACAACAGTAAGACTTCCCCAAGCTTTGAGCTTCAGAAAAAATATCCAATTCCATACAATTCCAAGGAGATCAAATCTTTACACTAGATCCTAAATAAAGGAAAACTAAAATGAACTTGCATATTAATGCTGTATCGTTGTGCATCTGTGTATATTGTCGTTCGTCCAAAAAAAAAAAAAAAAAAAAAAAAAACTTAATTGCAACACAGTACAACAAAAATATTCACTCGAACGAACAATAAACAGCAGCTTTTGCCGGATGTGCTCAAAATTTTATTGAGGCAGGCAGGTTTTTTTCTTTTTAAAATAGTGCCGATGTAGCTCTTTCAGTCATGAATGTCTCTGTAACACAGATTACTGTAGTACTGTACCTAAAAAAAAAAAAAAAAAAACAGGACTGAAGAAATCAAAAGCAGAGTTCATGCCACAACATTTATAGTACACTTCTTTTGATCTTTAAAAAAAAAAAAAAAAAAAAAAAAAGAACTGAAGAGCTCGTTAACACATGCCCTTTTATCTTTGAATGACAGTCTGCCGCTGTGGCCTGTGCTTTCTAAGAAGTGAATCCGATACAAAACAGGGGGAAGAGAGGGAACATCCCTTAACCAGAAGGGACTGAATATCGAAGGACTTGAATTTTAAGAGGTTACATTCACATTTTTTGACTTCGAGTACCAACAATTGTTACGACGTACCATGAAAATATCTCTATTTTGGTCTTTTTTTTTTTTTTTTTTTGGTAACTTTCAGTACAAGCGTCGAGTGAAAATGCGTCACATTTGGTTTGGTTATATCAAAAGTACTGAAATAAGAAGAGGGACGTGACTCCTTGTACCCGACAAGCCAAAACGACTCCAATCTGAAGCTGGAGATAAAGTACCGTATACGTCTTTTTGTCTAAACTCCTGCTCTCTATAGTTTTCTTTCGTTAAAAAAAAAAAAAAAGAAAAAAAAAAAAGGTTGACATGGACTACAGTAAATTACGACGAGTAAGGCAAAAGATTGAGCTTTAATCCTGTGCCACGATGTTTCACTGGGGCACTCGCTCAAAGCACGTGTACAATACTGAGGAGACGACAAAAAATGAAAAACTAGCTAGCTTATAAGAAAAGAAAAAGAAAAAAAATCAATCTTGCTATTCTCTCAGAAGGCATAATGCTCCTATTCTGTCGCTGTCTTGGTGTGTGTCGTCCTGGGTGCGTTCACAAGGACTGCGTACCGATTAGAGCGTCGCTTACTGATGCTGGGCCAATTCCGTTTGAACGTGACGCTGCCTGGTTGCTGTTAACATCCTAATTAGTGCGAGCCAATGTGAGGAGCTTCCTTGTATGAGGAACCCTCATGAGCTGCTTTCAGTCGTGCCAGTAATAGCAATGCTATCCGTGACCCTACGCTGGCCCTGTGAGTGCTCCAAAGACTGTAGCAGATCTCATCTGGCATTTTGTTTAGTCCCAGAATAGACGCTTCCTCTTGTCCTCCAACCGGCTCCGCCCCTTCTGTCAATCCTGCATATTTGGTAGTGAGGAGAAGAGGCAGTGTGCTCCCTACCAAGGAGGAGAGGAAAGGGGCGGGGGGTGGGAGTGGAGGACTGCGAGAGTACAGTTGCTCTCTGTCCCAAACGAAGGGCCCAGCGTAGGGACAACGCAGCTCGACAGGACGTCACAGAGTGTGTGACGGCCATCAGGGGATAGCACAGATAGCATGTGTGCGGGACCTCATTTCGAGCAAGACACACAGGCTGCGGGAATAACACTTAAAATTACAGATATGCGGAAAAAAGCAAAAGGCGTAAATGTCTCTCGCGGGTGAACCCCTGAAAAATTCCGGTCTGTGCATACAGTGTGTGTGTGCCCAGTAAAAAGAGAAAAAAAAACCCCAAAACAACAACAAACAAACAAACCCGAAAACAAAGATAATACTAAAATGCATACGAAATGCAACTGAAATCCAAGTTAAAAACGACTGCATTTTTAATCAGTAATGTTGTGCCTGTGCGGATGAGACTGCTGACAACAGCACTGGGGTCTCTGCACGACGGGGAGCAAAACCCCCTTTTTATGCATAATTAAAAAGTAAAACTAAAAGGAAAATCAAAATTTGAAAGCGCCGACTTCGAACAACACCAACCCAGAAGATAATGCGCTCTTAAAGAGGCGAAGGTTGAAGCGAGGACATGACGAGAAAACCGAGTGGAGGTCCCTGGGGTCGTCTGCGCAGGGTGTGTGACGCGCCGGAGGTGGTTCAGTGGCCTCTCCGTTCTCCAAAAAAGCGGCCACGAAGCTCATCTTCACTCTAGATTAAAAGGGATAAAGACAAGAGAGAAAAGAGGACGAGTTAATAGAGTGGAGACTGAATTTAAAGCATCACACATGGCATGCGCTTCTGTTCAATACAGCACCGTGGCTGATGTTCATCCGTGGTTTTTTTTTTGTGTAGCATAGTAGTACAGTATGGAAATTTGTACTTTGAAACCGATACAGGCAGACCCCATTCCTGTCAGCTAATAACAACCGGAGTCTACGGTGTGCGCGGCCTCACTGATCCAGGGACATTCTTGAACTAAACAGTGAACCTGTGCTCCAACCAGCCTGACCATTTTCCTTTGGCCTTTCTTATCAACAAAGTGTTCCGTTCGCTGAACTGCTGCTCTCTCTATGTTTTTTGTTGCTGCTGCTGTTGTTTTTTTGTTTTTGCCTTTGAGAAACCCATTAGATCAGCAGTTTCTGAAATACTCAAACCAGCTGGTCTAACACCAACACGCGTGCCACGGTCAAAGTCAACGAGATCACATTTCCCCCCATTCTGATGTTTGATAAACATTAACTTAAGCCCTCCGTCCGCGTCTGCATGATTTTATACACCGAGCTGCTGCCAAATGAGTGACTATTTGGATTATTACATGACTGAACAGGAGTAAAGGTGTTCCTATTAAAGTGACCAGTGGGTGTATATTTTATATTCGTCATAGACTAATAAAGTGTCTTCGTTTGGCACGGTTAGAAAGCCATTTCGATCCTCTTTGCGCCACGCCGGTTTAATGGGATCAGCCGGTGAGTGCACTTTTTAGTGGACTTTCACTTGAACGAGACAGAAACCGATTTTCAGACTCGGCGAGTGACTCGGTGAGTCCATCAATACCTTTGCGATAGATATCGGAAATTGCACACTCGATGCTCCTTTAGCCAAACAACAATGGATGACAACAATGACGTTCCATTCACTGACTAATGGATTCCACCAACCCTGTGTGCATTTTCGACTCGGTCTGGCTCGGTTTTGATCTTGCTACTCAGGACGTAGTGATGGGGTGATCAATCTTCTCAGTAGGACGGATCATTCGGGTCAGGTCGCCGATAAAAGAAAAACTCTCTTGGCTCTTAGAAGAGCCAAAACCATACAGAGTTTGAAATATCTGAACCAGTGATGATTCTTCTTCTTCTTCTTCTTCCTAACCACAGCTGATACTGCTTGTAACTTACTTTACTCTCCAGTCAATAAAAAAATGTTACTTTGCCTTGCGTTTTATGAAGGTTCATTTGAAGTAACTGCATAATCAGCAAAGGCACTACGTTAATATTCTGCCTGCTGCGTCACGCTTCATTAAAAAGATTTCTTCCCATTTTTTTTCCCCCATTTAATCCTAATTACTGATCTCTTCCCAACTACCTACTACAGCAGCCAGCCCTTCCCAGAATCCTCTGCGCCAAGCAGCGCCTTGCAGTTTTTGATGCCATGGATGTTCCAAAAATAATCCGCCAACATCCTGCGCCACAGGATCTTCAACTGAAATTGAAGATATTTTGTCGAAATATCTGTGATTTAATTTTGTTGACATATAGTGGGTGATCGAAGGAAAGAAAAGATGAGACGTGTCGTCTCTTAGCTTCCATGAACGATGTGTGCATGAAGACAAAGTTCAAGATGGGTTGCGAAGGGATCGCTGACGGTGAATTTGCCGACGTTAATGTGTTTTCGAAGCAATAACAACGCGTTGGATTCTGGGAAGGGTGAGCCGGTCCCTTTATGCAAGCAGTCATGCAACACCCACACCCACACCCACACACACACACACACAGCTGAGAGTCGAATGCACGCCTCACCATTCACATTAATGAACAGATCAGATGTTGAAAAGAGCTTTCTAAGGAAGCATTTTGATTCGATTACACTGCAAGAGTAACTGCATTGCCTAGTAGCTCCTATAACGGAGTCGGTTTCGACGTTCGCCCGAGGGATGATTCGAACGGAGCCACCAAGTAAACTGGCATGTACACGGCACAAATAAAATCTGAGCTAATTCAAGAAACCGTTAAGAATTCCCGAATAGCGAGATCACGTACAGTTTGATTTAGGAGAACTGGCTGACCGATTCATGAAAAAAAAAAATAATAATACACGCGAGTCATTCGAAAGGCGACTGTGACAGAGCGAACGGCGTCGTGAGTTTTACAGGCGAGGCAGTTAGGCATATCTGTAAAGTAAAAAAATCATTAAACTCTCAACGGAGTGCTTACATAAAGGCATCAAAGCTCCACCAACAACACCTCACTGTAGTACCGAAAAGGCAGACCTTTTTTTTTTTGTTTTGTTTTTTTTTATATAATGTAGCAGAACTGCTGATCTCATTTCATCCGATATCACCCCACTCTACCTCTCCCTCGCTTTGCCAGCTAGGCAGCGGGGTCATGTGCTCGCCTGGCTTGACCCCAGTGTGAACAATCCATGCTTTTCATAAAAGGTTTTGTCTGACCAAACAAAGGCTGCAAGGACACAACGCGACTGAGGTTTTGGAGCGCTCAGGCCCGTGGTGGCCCGGAGCGAAAAAACAAAACAAAACAAAAAAAACAACGTGACCAAAGGTTATGTAAGGAGTCACTAACATGACAGGCATGGCCCAGTGAACCAGACCTGTACTGAGAGTTTTGGCATTTATGCCAGTTACACGATGTTACTGAGGATGCGCCTCGGTGCCAGCATGCTATAACAGGAACCACGGAGGTGCCAGAAATAGTTATGCAATGTACTGCAAATAAATAAATAAATAAATAAATCAGCATGTAATGATGCCATCATGGACACTTCTAAACATATCAGCTATTCCATTTGAGGAGACGTATAAATAGACAGTATGTCAATACACGTTACAAGGACAACTACTGAATAGAATGTACAGGCAACTGTGACGGCTGCCGCTGGTGCAGGGAGTTTTATTACGTTAACGGGTGCACAACAAAAAGCGGTCATTCTGAAAATGTGAAGCTGTAACGCGAGTCCGTGGTTAATGGATAGAAGCTCTAGAGATCTTCGTGGGCCGGAGTCGCGGGCTATGTGCCATGATGTAACCACTGCCGTTAGAGAGACCAAATCTCAAATCCTACATCATTTTAAAAAGTGGACGACTGATTGGGGGCGGTGGTGGTGGTGAGGAGTGTAAAGTCCTGGCTGTGCGTCACTGTGCCAGTGCGTCACTGCATAGCTCCCACAAACCTGACAAGTGTATCGTAGTACAATATCCACAACGGCCCGGGACTATAAGCGGAACAATGACCTCACTCCTGGACTCTGGAGAGTGGTAGATGATGCACTTTTTCACCAAAAGTTACTGGGGTTACCCCGTCCCCAGTTTCGATGCCCACTCTCTCTGAAAAAAAAAAGTGCACTCAATTCAGAAAGTGGTAGTATATGGCAAAAGGAATCTCAGGAATCACGTACACGCTGAAAAAAAAAAAAAAATCATCAGGTGTCCAACTCATCCGTTCTTAATCCTATAGTGGGATGATGGGTGTAGCCGTCTAAATCTCAAGTAACCAAGATCACACCAGGTCGGGGGGGGGGGGCTAGCGCGATGCTTTAGCACAACACAATTACCTCCAGCTACACACTTGACTGTCTGAGCCAAAGCTCTCTCGCACTGATCCGTCGTCTTCTCCTCAGCTCTTACCACCATCCTTAATGGCTCTCGATTTCCGGTATTCGCAGTCTCGCTGGAGTTTAAATATGCAACCCGATATCGCAGATAAACCTGGGGTGGAACCACACGTTTAATAACGATCATGGTCTAATAACGGTCACGTTTTAAGCAGATGGACTGCAAACGGTGAGCCTAGCTAAAGTTCTTCTTTCGATAATGTTCCTTCCGTGTTTCCCTGATGGGCACTACGGATAACGGACGAGAAATAAATGCCAGCGGCGTGTTAGCGCTCGAGTTCTTGGCTCACGTTCTCGGGTTGCGGTGACGTATTTGATCGTTTGACTTTTATTATGATTACAGGATTTACACATGAAGAGGAAGGCAGGTAACGTGATGACAGAAGATGATTTGAGTGAGGTGGAGTGATGAACTGTGAGCAGCTGGAGGCTTCGGAGTATCAGAGCAGGCAAAGCTGCAGGGATTTGGACGCACTTACTCGAAAGTATTAGACATTCCTAGAAGTCCCGGAGTGACTCGCTACCAGCGCCCGCCGACCGCGCAAACGTCCTCCCCAAGGACGTGACACGGGCCACGTGTGCCGCAGACAGGTGAGCACTTGGCGTGACCCGCTTAGGACTAACTCTACACGTCAGCTTGCAAATTTCCACTATGTGCCGGCGCACGGCCTCGCCGCCGGAGAGTGTTTTATGAGGTTTACATGAATTTGGTTGTGACGAATTTTGCCGAGCCCTCGCAGCACACCAGACGCGCCGATTTGCATAGTTTAAGCTTTGCCACAAATTTGGCGGCGCGTGACGAGACGGATTTTGCCGCACCACGACCTCCGTGCGCTGCGAGAAGGCAGCAGGGCTCACAGAGGAAACGGGAGAGGCAAACACGAAAAGACGTGGAACCCTGGATCCTGACAATACACACTTGAACTGAAGCAGCAACTGTGAAGCGTTTTCAACCTGAAGAATCTTTCAGTGATTTTAAAGACGCTTTTACCTTGTCTTTTTTTTTTACCCTACAAAAAAAAAAAAAAAAAAAAAAAAAAAAAGTGGTCTTTTTTTTTTTTTTTTTTTAATCGCCTAGCCAGTCGGGTTCCAGCTATAAGCGCAAAAGAGGGGGTGGATAAAAAAATGGAAGGGATCCCAATCTCAGCAATTCCAGCTGACTTCGCCACTCTATCGCAGGGTTAATACGGAGAAGAACAACCGTTCATGATTACATCTGACCTACTCTGCAGTCGACAGGAAATCGGAGAAAAACCCAGGCCGGCACGGGGAGAACACGCAAGCTCCACACAGTAAGGTTCCAGTCAGACACCGGGTTTGAACCTGGAACCTTCTTGTTGTAAGGCGACAGAGCTAACCCAGTGCACCAACGTGTCCCCCTGCAGCTTTATCTCGATGGGTGACCAAATGCGAGGAGATTTAAGACATGACTGATCTCAACGCAAAGAGAAATCTGATCTTTGTTCATCATGAAGCCAAACAAATGGAGCGGTTAACCAGCCCGTATCATTGCAAGGTAGAAGCACCAGCAGTGCCGGTTACATCAAGAGCAAAGGCGTGATTTTACAACGGGCTATCATTTTTAACACGTTTCCTTCTTCTGGGAAAAGAGACAGAAAACCTGTTTACACGAAACCTGCTTAAAAACGAAAATCTACGGGAAGTTGTTAGGGCGTTTAATGAACGGTCATGCAAAACGTGTATTTTTGGTAGAGCGCTGCACGCCTTTGCCCTGACCGGCATTAAAGCACTTCCTGAAAGTCAGTGAACTTCTTCAGTCGAAGAAGACCAACACTTTATATGAAGATTACCTAAGCACCTCGATTACACAAATATTTCATACAGCAGACGCTGGTGGATTTTCGTTTCTGAAAGACTCGAGATGATGTGTACCTTTGTCATAAAGGATATTTAAACTTTAGACGAAAGCTTTCTGTCCTTTCCTCACTACAGGGGGGTTGAAATTCTAGTCCATGGTGATCGCACGTAGGCAAAGAGATTGAGGATTGAGGAAGAACTGCTCCCGATTCTGTCCAAATTAAGAACCGTGTGACGTGTATGGCTGCGTCAGGGTAGCCTACACACCTTGATCCTAACGACTCAATACCTCCATCACGTTCCCTGACACAACAAAGCATGAAGAGCGGTTGCTAAACACAAACGGTGAACCAAAGTTTTAGTTTCCACTTTTGAGAAAGAGTGTGTGTGTGTGTGTGTGTGTGTGT
>JAOVYU010000051.1:8365430-8376643 GCA_025674565.1 Synodontis membranacea
TATATAAAACTCTTTAAGAAAATCTCCTAGTGAATTAATATAGATTAATCTCCTCATTACAAAATGTTAATATATTCCACTTTTTTTTTTTTAGAGCATGTGTCATTTATTCTACTCACGGTGGCAGCATCTGTGTGAGCAGTTTCTCAGTCTTCTGTTTCTCAATTTCCAGCTCCTCCGTCCTTTCCCTGATCAATTCCTCCAGGTTAGAGGAGTACTGCTCCAGCATCCTTAGCATGGAGTCTATGATGTTGGTCTTCTTCCCTTTATTTATGTTCTTGAACTGAAGAAAGGGAAAGGCAGCTGTCAGGCTCACACAGAGAAGGACAGCTTTCTTAAGATAGTTCGGGCAAATGAAGAAATGAATATGGTCTATTTAAATCCATCTATTAACTGTAACTGTATTGCTTATCCATCAGGGCCAGACAGCAGAGGTGGGGTACACCCTGGGCAGGTTGTCAGTCTATCACAGGGCTAACACAGATATGAACAGCCATTCACCACATTAGAGTAGCCAGTTGACCTAATCTAAATGTCTTTGGACAGTGAGAGGAAACCCATAGAGTCACCCCGGTCTTGAACCCATGTTCATATCCTTTATTTATATTATTTAACATAATTTGAAACTAAGGACCCATCTATACAAATGCAGATATTTTTAAAATGTGTGTTGGGGTCAGAGTCTTTCTGAAACACCCTCAAAGGTGTTTAAACTGTTTTTGTGTGGATGACGTATGTTTTTTTATATATATTTTTTTAAAACACTGATGTCACGGTGTTAATCTGCTGTTCAGTGTGTTTGAAATGACTTTATTGCTTTGTTTTATGAAGTGTAATCTTTGCAGTACGTCTGGCTCTCCATCAGTCCACACATTTGAATTCTTTTTTTTTTGGACATATTTTGTTTTAGAACCTTTGCTAGCATTGGTTGCACATTTCTGCAATCTCTACACATATGCTGAACATTATTCAAGAGGTGTTTGACATAACAGTTTATGATCTGCTATTGCCACTGGGCTGACTTGGTCAAATTGTTTTTGCATTTCGTGTTATTGTTGATGGGAAGGTTGTTTGATATGTTATTTGTTATTTTTTTTTGAAACCCAGTGGTAAAGACTACATTCTCAAGATATCCATATACAGTACAAGTCGATGCGACAGAAAAGCTTTTCAGGTAAAAAAAGAAACAGAAATTTCTTTTATAGAGCTTTTTACCGACAAAAAGTGGAAAAGTGAAAAGGTGGGCCACCTGATCAAAGATCTCGTCAAATGTTGGTCTCCTCTCGGGCTGCTCGTTCCAGCACTGCTTCATTAGCTGGATGCACTCAAGGGGAGCATGGTCTGGAGATACAGCGGGTCTGCACAACGGTGGAGGCTTCTTCACCTTCTGAACAATTTCTGTTTTGATCAAAAAGAATTCAAATATGGAGGACTGAATATCCAAGGGAGAGGAAATTAAGCCCTTTTTATTATAACATATTCTAACATACGCATGGCAGGTCTCCAGGAGATGGAGCCTACCTTGAGCAGATTGCTCCAACATGCAAAAAGGCGGCCCTCGCACCACCACTTCCTGCATGATAACGGAGAAGCTGTAAACATCCCCCGCCAGACTGCCTTTCAGCCCTGGAAACGAACTTCTCAAGATCTCCGGGGCTGTCCATAGCAGCTCTGTGTAGTGTCCAGATATCGGCACACGCAAAGAGAACAATTGTAAAGTGTAGAGTGGTATATAGAGAAGCATAAACAAGTCCAGACACGAGACCTAAACCTCAACAAGAGACTGTCAGACAAAACATATCCCACCAGGAATCATATGGAGAGTACAGAAAACCAGTATCTGCATCCTTGAGATGTACAGATAAAAGAGCACACAATGTACACACGCTCACCCTCAGGCTGTGGCTCTACATATGGAAACCTCTGGGAATCCAAGACTTCGTTGTAGCCATAATCGGTCACTTTGAGCACAAAGCGCCCATCAACCACACAGTTTCTGGACTTCAGCCTTCCATGACATACATTCCTGTGGTGGAGGTATTTCATTCCCTGCATGAGAAGAACATTCACACACAAACAGTCATTTTATATGAACCTTCCTCATTTATTAGATTCATGTAAATACACCTACGTCTAGACAAAAAAAGTTCTCCTCTTGTTGAGCTTGTGGTCTTTTTCCCCCAAATGTCTCACGTTTCATGTCCGATAGAGAGCACTACCTTAATGAGGTCCATCAGGAGGGAAGACTTAAACATCCAGTCCAGTTTGACGTCGTCATTATGCAGCAGGTCTTCCAGGCTGCCACGGGAACAGTACTCCGTCACTATGGCAAAGACCCCACAGTCGTGAAAAAAGCCCATGAAAGGGTTAACGTTCTCATGCCTCATGTCTTTCATCTGCAGACGAAGATGAAAATGCTGTATGAATCACTTCACATGCAAAGAGGATAGAAATGAGAGAAAGCATACCAAAGGGGGCTCAAGCAGCTAACAAGCATTAGTCCTTACCAAGGTTATTTTTTTCAAACTACGTACACCAAACTATAAAGACATTCTCATTACTGGGAGACAAACTGCATTCATTTTCACCACCGACTTACCAATCTATATGATCAAACGTTCGTGGACACCTCACCATAATATTCATATGTGGTTCTTCTTCAAACTGTTGCCGCAATGTTGGAAGCACACAATTGTATAGAATGCCCTTGTATTGCTTTAACACTGATTTCCCTTCAGTGGAACTGAGGGACCTAAACTAGTGCCTTGCTGTGCACAAATCCATAAAGACATGGTTTGTCAAGGCTGGTGAGTAACCTGCACAGAGGCCTGACCTCAACCCCACTGAACACCTTTGGGATTAACCGGAATACGTCGGCATGCCAGGACCTCTCATCCAGTTGGACGAAAGGGAACGCCGACTGTGCCCCAGACCCCCTTGCCCAACATCAGTGCCTAACCTCACTAATACTCTTATTTCTGAATGAGCACAAATTCCGTGATCTTGTAGGAAAACTTTCCTAGAAGAGTGGAGGCTGTGATAGCAGCAAACAGGGGACCGCCTCTATATCAGTGCCCAACTGTCAAGCATATGTTTATGCAGTTTTGTTGAAAAATTATAATATTCACGTTCCGAACCATATGATAGACGTTTGGATGTCAAATTGAAATAGCAGTTAGCTAAGAAACAAACACAAACACTGAACTAAATCGAATGAATGTCTGAGTGTGCAGGAATATCATACAGTATAACACCCCCCCCCCAAAACCCCCAAACAATACAAAGTGCCTAATCTATTTTGAAATGAACTGTAGTATAGGAGGCTTGAGCAAAACACGTAAGCAAGCATACAGTTGTTTGTATTAAAAAGAAGGCATTTCAATGTCCTCATGCATTCACACACACTGATTTACAGTTCAATTCAAAGATGGAGTCACTTTCCTCCTACATTATTTATTAGTTACTTGACCCAACAGGAGAACCGGAAAGATACTGGAACGATTATTATTATGGTTTCAATTAATGGGTGTTCATGTGTGTACACAGACGGGTTTTGAAGAAGTGCACTTGGTAATGACTAATGCTTGATAACAAGTGAAAGAAAAGTGCAATATTTGAACTTTAAGTGTTTAGAAATGGAAGAATCTAGCAGTGACTCACCAGTTCAAACACGTCAGTGGTACTTGGGTTGATACTCTGAAAGTTTCCATGGGGAAGTCTTTTTAGCCAAGCCCAATCTCCCTGTAAAACAACAAACAAGAGGAGGGGTTTTAAAAAAAAAAAAAATGAACCGTTGGTAAAGTGCTTCAATCTTCTGCTATTTGTTCTGAAATATTTCTTGAATATATTATACCTCATAGATGGCGACATTTGAATTCTCATAGGTGGCTGGAGATTGACTGGAGAATGGAGAGTTGTAGCTGTGCTCGGAGATGCTTTTTCTTGTGTCGCTGGTCTTGCTTTCCTCCAAACTCATCTTCTGGTTTTGGGAAGGTATGTCAGTCCTTAGTGTGTATCGTTATTGTTTGTGTTTGCATAATCAGCTAGGAAAATTACCTTGTTGCTCAGTGACGGGTTGATGAAGGTGACATCGGCCAAGGTTAGCAGGATTTTGTTTGGGCCCCGGACTAATTGAATCTGATTGAGTCGTCGTCTAGTAAGACAACAGAAAAACGGCAGTGCTGATTCAGCAATAATCAGTGTTTCGTGTTAATCGGATTACGTTCATATGACTTTAAGCTGCATTGTGTATAATACAAGACGGAATTATGCAACAACATGGTTTTACCTTATAAAGTAAACAGAAGAAACAAAAGGGAACATTAGTAGAAAGACACAGATGAAGATAATAATCAGATGGAAAGGATCCACGCCTGTTAAAAGATGGAAAGAATTTTTGGGAAAAAGTCAAATTCATGGATCAAAATACCAGTGTGTCTATTAAAGGATATAAATTCATGTGTGTGTGTGTGTGTGTGTGTGTGTGTGTGTGTGTGCCCTCCCACCTCCACTACAGATGATTCCTTGTGTGAACCAGCACCTGGAGTCAGTCTTAGGCGGCCCCGATCGGGGGAAGTGAATGGACTGACCAAGGAAGTGTACCCTCTCCGTCTCCATCTCTATGCGGTAGCAAGGCCTCATTTCCCATGATAAGCCATCTGTATCCAGCACCACATAATCCAGTAGGCCCAAGCCTGAATGACTGGTGTGGATGAGGTGACTGAAGCCCTTGAACGTCAGGTTACGTGCATGCTGGGCCAGATTATCTCCAGACATCCACTTTCCTGATTTTCTCAAACTCTGCATGGCATGAGCCATGAACAGGATGGAGGAATAGATGGTCCCAAACAGAGGGGACACCTGTAGGATTAGAAAATGTAGATGATACCAGATTTGTAGCACAATCTTTGAAGGTGTTTTGATTCCTGAAGGGTTCTACACACTAGGACAGTAGTGGCTCAGGGTTTAAGGCTGGCAGAAAGATATAATTGAAACCTCGGGCAACGCCTTTTACTCTGACTTGCTTGGATTGCAATTCTAAGTTGTAAATTGTAAGTTGTAAGTTAATTCTACACCAGGGAACTACAAGAAGGAATAGTATCAAAATGTTCCACAACCACAAGCACACCATCTATGACCTCCTTGAGCCAGGCGGTTCTCCCCGACTACCATCAAAACTGTGCCAAAGAATCATCTGTGTCCTTCCTCAGTGACTACTGGTCTGTTTCCCAAGGCCACAAGGCCACAAGGCCACCAGCATAGTTGATAACCCCTCCCACCCAATTCTTCATCCTCCTGCTGTCTGGCAAAAGGTACGAAGCATCTGAACCACTGTCAGTCTCTACAACAGATTCTGTACTTTACTTGACTGTTTAATATTTATGCCAGATCACAGGCATGAGGAAGTCTACCAGATGTTTAACCAATTCCTTTATCTAAATATCAATATAACACAAATACTTTGAGAACTTCCCCAGCTTGAGTGACTTTTTTTTTTTTTTAACCCACTCTCACTGCCCTCTCACCTGGTGGGGATTAATGTTCTTGGGAAGCTCTCCGTTCATCTGTGCCTCAGTGTAAGCTTGATAAAATGAGTGTTGTTCTGGAGACTCTACAGTGATAGTGAGCACAGCGTCATAAGCGTGCCGCAGCTTGGTGTTGTTGGGAAGGATGTACTGAGAAAGGTTCTGGTAGGGTAAGCTGTACAGGAGAGTGTCATAGGGCACAAATAGGATGGACCCATCTGTCATCTGCATATCATGGGCCGTCTCAAGAAGCATCTGCTGATCTTTACCCCCTATTAAGACTGAGTGCATACAGAGGACCACCACTAGAATGGGAGAGAAAGAGAAATGAAATGAATGATAGAGAAGTGGCAAGAGAAGCC
Organism: Synodontis membranacea; assembly: GCA_025674565.1. Classification (NCBI taxonomy): domain Eukaryota; kingdom Metazoa; phylum Chordata; class Actinopteri; order Siluriformes; family Mochokidae; genus Synodontis; species Synodontis membranacea. Next base: position 8,371,318 of record JAOVYU010000051.1, read on the forward strand.
AAAAAAAAAAATAAAAAAAAAACGATGGCATGCATTATTACTGTTTTTCTACCAGCAGAATGTTTAACTCACAGCGTAGGTTTTCTACTCTCTTGACCTTGGCTAAAGTTTTGCGCACGCTGGCCACGTCCTTCCCAATAGATGCCACTATGCCAACAGGCATACCATGGCTGCGCAAATTATTGGCTACCTTGCTTGCAGTCTCTACCCAGATGTCATCACCCGAGGAAATGATACCCACGTGAGCCCAGCGGAAGTGCCGCATGAAAAGCAGCAACACATCCGTGGGCAGGGGCATAGTACGGACAAAGGTGGGGTGGTTTTGTCTAGCATCAAGTTCATGACCAATACATGACCAGGAGAACACAGCTTTGTTCCAGCTTGTCCCCAGCAGCGATGCTGTGTCACAATAACCTGGGTTGACCGGCCCAACAAAGGCAGATGCCCGCACATAGTAGTCAAAGAAGTGGGAGAGTGCCTGCGATGTCTCACAGTCCTCCTCCAGGATGACATAATCAAAAGTGACCCCAGGATAGAGGGATGGGTCCTTATTGATACGACTTACAGCTAGTCGTGCTGACGCACTGGGATAAGCTTTGGCAAAGCGTAGGTCACAGGACCATGGCCCGACCACCCCTACTCGAAAGATAACAGCAGAGGTGGACACAGGATAAATGAGGCACAACAGGATTACAGAGGTCCAGAAGTGCCAAGTGGAACAGGAGGAGAGATGGCTATACTGATGTGGATAAGATGTACATTGATCACTGGTCTGAAGTCCTCGGCTGGCCTGTTCTGGTGGTAAATTATAGAAGGCACAGAGCCGCCGTCGCATCTCAGGGCTACGGCTCAGGAAGGTTGGTGTGCTCTGGAGTCCATTAGGTGTCACATCAGAGGTGTCATCGTTGGGGCCCACCCATGGTTCTGTGCCAGGGGAAAATGAAATAGATTATTTTGAGTATTCTGTGGTAGAGAATATCTCTACATAAGTGGTTGCTTTTCCTCATATTATAACATATATCTGTAAATGTGCTGTAAAAACCTTATCCAGATCCATGTTGTGGTAATGCAGGGATTAAGGGTGAGAATCGGATCAGCGCAATCCTTTTAAGTGTACACTATGTCCTATAACTACATACTGCTCTGAGACATCGCAATCATTCATTCACAAATTATATTGATGGATGAAGTTTGTTTGAGGGTTTAGGTGGCTTTTGAAAATTTCTGAGGAACATCATAGGGAGAAATCTGTAGCATTGCTTATGGAACTAATTGCAAGACAGCATAAAACTAGAGTGGGATTATCTAATTATGTCTGTGGAGTTTATTCTAATCCTTCTTCAGCAAAGGCCTTCAAGATATCAAAATATAGGCACATTAAACCTGATAATCTTATAAATAAAGTTATATTCAGATAGGTGACAGCTACAGTATTGCTGACTGCTCTTTCCTACTAGATCTATGCACCAATGATCATTTTCAAAGTGTGGAGGTTGCTGTCTAAAATTCACTGCCTTGGTTTGCTCACTGCAATTCAATTACCATAGATCGGTTAAGTGATATAACCAATCCATTCGCTAGCACACACGTTAGCATAGAAATACAAATGGTGTTTACTTACCAATTCTGTTTGATAACGCAAATTTGGATGATCATTTGCATAGCGCCTTATCCTCATCCACGTCACGCAAAACCTGTAACCCACCAACATTTCACATGAATTAAAATCCAAGAGGAACCGTCTCGGTGCAGTTTTACCGTCATTATGAGCCGAAATTTGATCTACAGGAACAGAAAGGTATCCAGATGAAAGCCGCTGGTGCTGCAGAGGCCCTAACAGGGCTCCGGCTAGCATTAGGTTACATTTCTAATCCTCTCCAAGTCTCCTCTTCCTGAAGTGACGGCATAGCCGACCTCAAGTGAGTGACCTGAAGATTATATCAATCCAATTTCCAGCCAACTTATTCCTTTCTTTTCATTATTCATCTCGGAGTACTCCCTATTCCGCTCACAGTTTAATTTGAAAGTGAGGTTTTGGAACTTCATTTTCCTCTGGTCGTGAACATTTGATGCTTGTTCAAAGGGCATTTAGTGATATATGCATATAGTAGGTGTCAGAACAATTGTATAAACATATATAAAAGGTTATGCATCACGCTGCATCAGTACATTGATATTATTGAGTGGGTTAATGGAGAAATGAATGGGTGATCTTGCACCGGACTGGTCTTGCAGTGGAGTTGATCCTCCAGATCAACCAGATGATTCTGTTAGTATCTATTATTGCAGCTGTTCTGGAAGCATGTTAAGTGTATTCTCTGAGGAGCATGCGAAATCACCAACTTAAGGCAGAGCCAGATGGCCTGCTAGCATGAGTGCCTGCAACCTCAATGTCCTTATAAAGCTAGAGGAGGCAGGCAGGGGCACACAGACCTATTAGCTGTGGAATATGGATAGAGCTGGGGCACAAACAATGTTTGCCAGATCACTGGTTGTACCACTGTGAGTGAAAGCAATCTGGTCAAAAACGTCATTAGATATCTGCTCATGATTATCTGTGAATGCACAAGAGCCGTTCAAATCCGACAAATTCACCAATGGCCTGCCAAAGCAACACAAGCTTTTCCTGAGATAGCGCAAATGCCTGGACAATAATGTTAACTTCAGGCATTACAAATAAGTCAAGGCATATGAACACGAATAAGTACACGTATGCTACAAGCAAAAAGTAATAATACAACTAAATAAATAACTTGCTTAACCTCCTGTCATGTTCAGGCTCTCACAAGCAAATGTTCGGAAGTTCTGTGTAATAGATTTACGTTTACAATTTGTCAGTTATAGATTAACCCTGTTCCGTTCCTAAGAAAAAAAAAATATGTATTAATCCACCTGATATTTGGAATAAAAACTCAGTTCACATTAGCACATTACTAGCCACGTGTTTTTGCTTGGAATTTCCTGATAAACCTGAACATGTTGTTCTGGAATTGAAATAATCCTTGTGTTTTTTAACGGACTGGATGATTTATGTAGCATTTCATGGCAGCAGGTGGACCTCAGATTAATGTTATAGGACAGCTGGAATTCATAAGATTCCATGTTAAACACTACTGTGTGTTTGAAGATCTACTTGCAGTTCCTTGCTCTACAGAAAGGAGGCAGTAGAATACAGATTTGCACTGCATAAACTCTGGATTCAAATTTATGTTGATGCCAGGTTCATGATTTCGGAACATAAAATTAACTGGAACAAAAGAATTGTTCCTTTTTAAAAAAAAAAAAAAAAAAAAAAAAAAAAAAAAACACTTGAAAATATATTTCTTCATGCTGTATCTTTAACCTTGACATCTGCTTTCTCTTTATCACACCCTTCCAAAAGCCAATGAACAAATGCATTCCCTCACTAAATATTTTCTTATGTTGTTAGTGACCAGTGAGAATTCTTCAAATATTATATTGCATAGCAAAACATTATCCTTTGTCACATTGTTTTCCAGACTGAAAATATTATGTGAATATTCAGCAGTGCTTCGGCGTTTCCGTGTCTTCCAGAGGTGAGTAAGAAACGCAGAGAAACTGACTGCACTGCTACGTGATACAAATGAAGTCATCTCTTTATCTCTAACTTTCTCAGTACTTCCTTTTCTTGGTCCCAATTCCAGTAAAAACTCACCCTGATGCTGAGATTCATCACAGGAGAAACATGACCCTTTTCCCTGTAGTAAATCACTGCTATCACTACAACACCCAGTGACCATATTGGGTAAGATCTGCTTCTGATTCAGGATTGTTTTAAAGTATGGATTTTTCACCATCAGACTAGGTTCTAACTAGAACCACTTTAGGAACGTGAGAACTCTTAAGGGCCCTTTGGAGATCTGTAGGTTATGTGGAGTAACTTTTATTGAAGCATGGTCATGTATGTCAGGACCAGAAGTGCAGCTAACTTATTTATATTTGCCACCAAATGAAAGAAAGAAAGAAAAAAAAACTATTTAATGATGCTATACTATCATTGTGGTCCTGTCCAAAATGGGATACTGAGGGATAATTTCTCTAGAGTCATTCATGTACTGTGGTGTAATAGCATACTATTAAGATAAATGGAGGAAGGCAATTTTTAGTCTGTAAACAATGCTAGTGGGTTTTTTTTTTTTCTCCCCCTTAAATTTAGAAGCCACATAATGCTGTTAATCATCCAGGGGGAAGATTATGGCTACCCGCAGCATGGTTGTATAGCAGCTATAAAATGGACTCTGAGTATAAATAAATAAATAAATAAATAAGAATTTTAAAAAAAGTCCAGCGCTCACTGCACTGCAACTCGGTTCCAGAATTTGGCAGTGTTACACAAAGAGTGTGTTGGAAATGCTAATGAAGTGTGCAGGACATCTTAGTTTATTTGACAGTCAACTTGACATTCAGATTAGTTCTGTGGACCTCATCAAAAACTCCTTTCGTCGGATGACTTGGATAACATAGTAAACATCTACACATGTCTGGCTGCCAAAAAATTTATCTCTCTCCTGTTGAGGGCTGCAGAGATTGCACCAAAAGATCGGTTCTGATCGAAATGAGTGTTAGGTAAGAATTAAGAAGGGATGGAGGGACAGATTAAAGATGGAAGGAAGGGAGGGAGGGAATAAATAAATAAACAAACAGGTAAATGGAGAAGAAAGAAGAGAAGGAAGAAAAAGGGAGGGAGAAGATAAAAGCATAATACATTAATAAATAAAATTGGGAAGGAAGGAAGAAAGGGAGAAAGTTAAGACAGACGGATGGACGGATGGCTGTAAATTACATGCTCTGTGTTTAATTAATCTGCATGAATCACAAGCATCGGTTTTTGCTGTGAAAGCATGTAAAAATATTTCAATTCAAATGAATTTCGGCAGATGAGTGAATCAATGAATAATCAACATTATAGACTTTAAAGGTCAACATCTCTTTTATTTCATAACATTTTCTTAATGCCACTACATCTTTTGTTCTCTTTTCGGTGTCGTAAACCTTCTGGATTTTGGATACAATCGTGCTTCTCGATTGCGGCTTGTGAGTATTGTTATAAGAAGCAATCTGTAAAGCCTCTGCTAACCCCCTGTACTGTACCGAAACTGGCCTGCACGCCATTGCAATCCATTTTGCAAGGGAATTAGTTAGTTGGTTGCTGGTAGACGTTCGCAGTTTGTATCTGAACGCCTGGTTCAGGGTGACTTGACAAGGCTGGTTGCTTGGACCTCCTGGTTAGCAGAGGTGTCAAAAGTACACACATTCTTTACTCAAGTAAAAGTATAGATACCTTGGTTTAAAAATACTCTAGTAA
>JAOVYU010000051.1:8385705-8398383 GCA_025674565.1 Synodontis membranacea
ATTGGACCAGAACAGTTCCCTGTAAATGAACACTACTTTGGTCTAGTTAATGTAAGCGACCTCTTTTTTTTTTTTTTGTATCACTGAATAGGTTAATCATAAAGCTTTGCTAAATATATCACTGAGACACATCAAATCTGGTGCTAGACTATGGACCATATTAGTCACTTCTGCTTTTAAAAAAAAAAAATAAAAAATCCCGACCTTTAACACCTGTTCTTATCTGCACACCTAACAGCTTGTCTGGTTGTTAAAACTGATTAGAGGTTATAATTAAAATTTATTTACTGAGTGAAAACTTCTGCGAGATCTTGGAGACAGTCAGCTAACCAGTTTTTATCTGACTCTGTACTTTTGTTTATTCATTTATTTATTTATTTATTTTTAAAATTGCTTCCTCATCTCCCTGGCCTCTCTAATCTTTCTTGCTGTGGAATTCTTTTGTGCAGTTTGGCAACACCTGCTACTGTAACTCAGTGCTGCAGGCTCTGTATTTCTGCCGGCCGTTCCGAGAGAAAGTGCTGGCTTACAAGGTACAGCCACGGCGCAAAGAGAGCCTGCTCACCTGCCTGGCCGATCTCTTCAACAGCATCGCTACGCAGAAGAAGAAAGTGGGAGTTATCCCTCCTAAGAAGTTCATCTCGCGCCTGAGGAAGGAAAACGGTAACGTATGAGCGGTGTTTAAAGTTTGAAGGCATGAAGCTGTTGTAATGGAGGAGTGTAGCCAATAATCACAAACCAACTGATTTGAAGTTAAGCGGAGTTCTAGAGTGTAAACTAGAGCACTGCCTGGATCGCTGAGCCGTTTTCATTTCGTTGATCAGTGACGGCAGCAACGTGGAAGAAATGTTCACATCAACATGCTTCCTTATTCCTGTCTTGTCGGCTCTTTGGTTATACCGTTTAAGCTGCAATCACGGATGTTTCTGATGAAAAGCCTCAGGCGTGGCCGAGCGATGATGAGTGGAGGAAAAATCCACACTGAAATTAAAATGACTCAGCAGATAAAAATAAGATAAAATTGACAGGAAGTTATAGATGTACTAAAATGAGTCAGCGCTGAGTGTGGTTGGAAGATATTAGCCATGCTGCTTGTAATGCCATATATATATCATGATTTTTTTTTGCTGTGAATCATTGTTGTGTTTTGACACATGAAACTGCAGGCTGAGAAATCTGATTAGATACTTACATAAATGAGTATGTGTACAGGTGTTCCTAATAAAGTGCTCAGCGAGCGTGTAGTGCTCTTTCTGGACTTGGATTCCTGGCCAAGCTTTATTTATGCGGGTTTGCCTGCATGTCAATCCTGCCTCGTCACATTAAGTGAATTAATTACTACTCTGCTTTGTATATGTTTCCTTTATCAGAGTTGTTCGACAACTACATGCAGCAAGATGCTCATGAGTTCCTCAACTACCTGCTCAACACCATCGCTGACCTGCTGCAGGAGGAGAAGGGCCAGGAGCGGCAGCAGAACGGCAAGGTGGTACAGAATGGTGGAGGAGGAGGTGGAGGAGGGGGAGGAGGAGGAGGAGGCGGGAGCAACACAGGAGAGGCAGAATCAGCTGAGAAGAACCAACAGACGTGGGTGCACGAGATCTTCCAGGGCACACTGACCAACGAGACACGCTGCCTCAACTGTGAAGCGGTGAGCATTGTCCTCCAGAGAGCTCTGTACTTCCTGCTCCTGGGCTAGTTCACATTTTGAATTATTAAAGTTGACAAATGGGAGTGGACTCTCTTTAAATAATTTGTAAAACTATCTGTCTGTCTATATGCTTGAGTAGAGACATTTTATTTCGTATCTCTTGTATTACATCTTACGACATGATCCTGATGAAAGCCGAACATTAGGACAAACCTGTACAATTCACAAGTGGCTTTTTTTTTTTTCTTTTAACACAGAATTATACAATGTGATGATGGTTACTTCCCTTTTCTCCCTTCCAGGTAAGCAGTAAAGACGAGGATTTCTTGGACCTCTCTGTGGATGTGGAGCAGAACACGTCCATCACACACTGTCTCAGGTAAACCCTTTGTTTAAAGCTGTTTATTTTTATAAGATGCAGCAAGAAAACTCTGTTAACTGGTTGCTGGTCACCTCCCTGTGATGTCATCTGTCATAAGTTTTAAACTTAAGTTGAACTTCCTGAGCTGTGAGAGTGTTACATTCAGTGAAGGCTCATTTGTGAACAAAGTGACAACGTCCGTCGACCCTGAAAAAAAATGTGGTGGGTAGAAATGAGCAGAATGTTTTTACAAATACAAATTTACTCTCATAAGAATAACACCCCAGTAACTTTACTTTGAAGTACATGGAACATAAACATAATGATTTAACCACCCACCTCTGAACCTGGCACCTGAATACACAACTCGGGAATGCATGTCCACCTCGAGGATATGGCAATGATAATAATTATAATAATAATTCTGTATATCAATGTCATAATAGACTTTTCTTATGATCGTATATTGTCAGTGATTTTATAAATTCACTGTGAAAAACCTTAAAACCTTTTTCTTGTTCCAGCCCTTCGTTTCCTGCTTATTTATTTATCTGTTTGTTTGCTTGTTTGTTTGTTTATTGTTAATGTTTAATATGTCTGACTTTTTAGAATATGGCTCTAGTGTTTTGTTAGCGAACTCTTGGCACTATTCCATATTGTGTTTTTGTGAAAGTGAAGATGTCTTCTCGCACTGAAGTATTGAATTCCTGCAAAAAATTTTCCACCTTGTACTGCCTTGGATTCATGACGGTCACTGTGTTGACATGAGAATAAAGAGCTGTCGTCTTCTCAGTGCATGTAAAGCCATGCTCATTGTTGACGTAATAGATGTGAGGTGTCTCTCTGCAGGGGCTTCAGTAACACAGAGACGTTATGCAGTGAATACAAGTACTACTGCGAGCAGTGTCGCAGTAAGCAGGAGGCACAGAAAAGGTAAGGCAGACTTTGATCTGTAGACAGATACGGTCCTTTACCGCCAGTTAGCTGTGCAGCTGCTGGACACAGCAACCTTGTAAATCCCCTTAGGCTAGCCCTGGATAATTGAGAATAGCCCACTTTTCTGTTTTTTTTTTTTTTGGGTAACTCTTTCTTTCTCTTCAGGATGCGTGTGAAGAAATTACCCATGATCCTCGCCCTCCACCTAAAGCGCTTTAAGTATATGGACCAGCTGCATCGCTACACCAAACTGTCCTACCGTGTGGTCTTCCCTCTGGAGCTGAGGCTCTTCAATACCTCCGGTGACGCCACCAACCCCGACCGTCTCTATGACCTTGTGGCTGTGGTAGTGCACTGTGGGAGGTAGGGGTTTATTCAAGACCACTAGGGCAATCATCATTGCCATCAAAAATGTAGTGAGATCAGTATGCTTTTCTAGAACACGGCTTCAAATTGGTTTGTCTCTGTTATGTTTCAGTGGTCCAAATCGTGGTCATTACATCACTATAGTGAAAAGCCATGGCTTCTGGTTGCTGTTTGATGATGATATTGTAGAGGTAAGACTGAATGCATGCTATTTCTGTTTCAAACTCTAGATGTGCGTTTTCTTCTTGCGAATTGAAACGAGGAAGTGGTAGGTCAACTTTATAACTGAATTGCTTTGAAACAAGTGGTGGTTTTTGTTCAGGGTATTTAAATTGGGCAAATCTATTTACGTGACATTTGTGTACACTTGCGCGATTGTTGCCTTAATGCACTTAAATGTACGAACAGTGGGAAAAGAAGTGTAATCCTCAGCGTCATAGGGCAAGGATCGGTTGGTTTCAACCCCAAGTAACCTAGCATTGGTCTGAACTATTGTGTTTTAAACAAACTAATTTCAGTCTCTTCCTGAGTTATCTGTAATTGATGAGCGATGGATGGCTGGGTGCTGAAATGTCTACGTTCTTTTTGCCATACTGCCTTCAGTCGGGTAAGATGTATTGCATATTGGCTGAAAAGAATGTCTCTCAACCAGCATGGATGTGAAGGGTATGAATTTTACCCAAACACCATCTGTTATTTGTATTCATGTGACTACGCTGCACATTAATTGTTTAGTCTCATGCTTTAGCAAAACCACAACAGCAGAGTAGAGCAAACTGTGGACCGAGACAGGATTTCCTACGGCAAGTGATTCTGCACGTGCGTAGCTGTTTGGTTTTGGAAGACATGTCATGTCTAGTCTGCAGGTTAAGCGTGAAGGACAGCTATTTGAATCCAAAAGGATTCATACACAAGCCGTGTAAAAAAAATATATATATAAAATAAATAAATCAGTGGTGAAGCACAGAAGTGGTCTGCTGCGAATGCAGGAGGTGAAAATATTGTGTTGAGGGTGAAGAGTGATTTGGCTGCTCTGTGCTGATATTAATGGATTAGTGAGGCTCCAGAGTGCATTAGAAGAACAACACAGATGAGCTTTTTTTTTTTTTTTTTTTCCCCCCAGTGAGGGACGTTTTTCAAACAGACCATGAGCTGGAAGTAAATTTTCCACTCTACATGCCGCCAATCTGTTGGGATTCCTTGCAGATCCACTTTATTTCCATGAGGCTAGCTGGTAGACATCGGTCCACCAGTTTCTGCTTTTTAACTGGATCGTGTTCCTGTTTCGTCCTGAGCCTGTCTTGTTATCTACTTAATCCTTGATATCAGTAAGTTTTAAAGGATGTTCACGGTGATGTTTCAGATTTGATCTCTCTCTCTCTCTCTCTCTCTCTCTCTTTCTGTGTGTTTAGAAAATAGATGCCCAAGCGATAGAAGAGTTCTACGGCCTGACGTCTGACATTTCCAAAAACTCAGAGTCAGGCTACATTCTCTTTTACCAGTCCAGAGACTGAGGAAGCGGCAGCGCACGAATGGGACCGCTTTGGCTTTGTGAAAGTCAGGCTGAGGCAGAAGGCGGGGCTTGGGCTGCGTACGCCCCCACTTCAGAACCCTCTCAGCCGAGCCCCGAGTCATCCAGGTGAGCCTTTGCACCGGAGCCGCCAGCAAACGGCAGGAGCAGTTGATTCCAGAGTGATGCGAGTGGCGCAGTCATCTCCATACAGGCGTAATGGATGTTTGGAGGATTTCAATCATCGGTCATCCCACAGACACACACTCTCCATCAGTCAGCTGAGTTGCAATGAAAAAAAAAAAAAAAAAAAACACCTCTGATGGCATACAGATGGGCACAAAGTTTATGGTTTATGTGAAACCAGTGACATGGGGATGTTTTGGCATTTATTTTCTGTATGACACTTTGCTTTATGCTTTGTCATGGAAGTGTGTACTGTAAAAGCTAATGTTTTCTTTTGGCACAGAGCAGGTAATGGAAAAAAATGTAATCACCTATAAACATCTTGAAAAGGTTGGAGATATGCTCTTTCACTAGACCTTCACCTGCCATGAAAACATGCCATTCCATTTGCCACTAGGTATCCGGCTGTTTATCATCATCCCTTATAAATAGAACGTTTCACGATATCACGTTATATGTGACAATAATATGATGCACCTCTCCTCTGTCTCGGTGGCCTGGTTTGGCTGCTTTAGAGTCATATTTTACTGTGCTTTTCTTTGGAAAGACGTAGCAATCATTTACAGGATGTTCATTGGGAAAGAAGCCTGCGGGTTGCCAGCGTTGTGGAGCAGAGAGGATCGTGGGTACGGGCACGCTGCCGGTACTGTGGTTTAATAATAAAATTGGTTTGAGTTTAGCTTTCGGGTTTGAGCCGTTTCTATTCAGACAAGCGAATGCAGTGTTTTGATTGTCATGGAGTTCACGCTTGGTGGGACACACACTATGGCAGTGTGCACTTTTTTAGATTGTAATGTAAAACTTGGATTTAATAACTGCACCCTTTTGATAGGCATCACTTGATTATTTTTATTGCTATCGCCGAATAGTCCAGTGTTTAACATTTCATATCCCAAGGGATCCAGACATCGCTTTTAAAGACCTGGGTAATTCATGGCTTTAAATGAGTAGCTAGAATCTTGTACTCATTATCTCCAAGCCACTGTTTACTCCTTCTCTTTGCGCTCAGAAAATATTTAACTGGATGTCTACTGGATGGAGAAAGGAAGTGAAGCAAAGCGTTACGCAGTCGTTTGTTATGGTGTGACCAGCAACATGTTCCCAGGGCAGTCCAACCGAATGTTGTTCTGAAAACGCAAAAAAAAAAAAAAAAAAGTGAGAGAGAGAGTTATGGGTTGTCAGAATGGTTAAATTCCCCCAGCACCCTGTCTGGATTTCCCCAAATCGTTGAAGTGCAAAAGAACAGCACGGTCATATGGCAGTATGAGCTGTTTTTAATGCTCATGTGTGTCTGCAGTAATCCCAGTCTGAGTTCATTGTACCATAGATACTGTACATTTGGTAAATGTAACCTCCTGGTTGTTGTGAACTGTTTTTCTGCAGATTTGCAAGTAAACATGTCCAGTCGCTGACAGTAAGAGAATGTGGGAGGCGAGTGCTGTCCCATTGTGCTGGTTCCCAGCTGATTAATAGGCTCCGTGAGCCAAACCGTGGCTTATAAACAGGTCTACAGGAACATGCACATTCCAGACTGAGAAAGGCACAAATGCCCTCATAACAACTTTGCAGCTTAATAGCATGTTTTAATTCACTTCCCCAGTTTTTTTTTGTGTGTGTTTTTTTTCATCCAGACCTCTTCCTTGCGCATTAATATTAGCTCGGTGTGTGTTTTCACTGAAATATGGACTCCAGGAGAATTTCAATTAACAGTTCTCATTTCACCTTTTTCTTTTCTTTTCTTTTCTTTTTTTTTTTGGACTACTTATCTGTGAGCGTTTTAAACTGACTGTGCTGCTGATTAAATTCCACAGCTAGAAATATATTACAGCTGTTATAAAGTATAAATGTTATAAATGTAGTAAGAGCAGGGATTTTGCCGCCACCTTTTAAAGGACTATTCCAGTGTTTTTCAAACCCAGCACCATCATACATGTGCGACTGCCATTGACAAGATCGCTGGCATGCTCCTCTGTGCTGTGGAAGAAGTGGAAGTCCAAGGACAGTTATTCCACAAATATTTATACATTTCTCACTTCTTGTCTGCAGTTAATCTGCAGATATCTGGTTGGGAAAGCACTGTGAAACGCCTTTAAGGCGTGTGTGCGATTACGTACGCTGACGTTAGGTGAAATGTCATATTTGTGACATTTTATACTTCTTTTATAGCAGCCTTAATTGAACTATTAACGTTAAAACTGCTAGTGCAGTAACTGGATAATTTATTTCACCAGTTTAAGTGATCAGAGGAATGGAAAGTTTTTTTTTTTTTTTTTTTTTTTTGGTTGACTTCATAATTTATATAAAACTCTAGGTTTATATTTTCTTATATATGTTTTGCTAATTATTTTTTCATATGGAATGCCAGCAGTGCCGTGAGCAAATTGTTGCTACAGAAATGTGTGATTTCGAAATGTACGATTCTTTTCAGAAGTGCTGTAAGCTGCATCCCAATGATTGTTTTTTTTGTTTTTTGTTTTTTTTTGGACACACCTGAAGCACTGATTATAGGAAATGAATGTTGATTAGATTTTGCATTAAAAGTCAGATTTGCAGATGTCAAGCCTGTGGCATGCAGCACCGGAGGTCTGTGAGTCATGTGACCACCACCCCCATCCCTCCCAAACCACTGCCCATTAATGTTGCACTTTTGACACTGTACAGATTGTAAAAGAATGGTTAAAGACCGAGAGGTGAAATGTATGGAAAAGATGGTGTTGGTTCCCAATAAAAGCAGGAAAAATAAATAAATAAAAAAATCAACTGCTTCGAGGTGTGAGTATTGTATTGGAGTTTTCTCAAAGAAGTCCATAAGCCACGTTTACATTGCTGATGAAAGATTATATTTATTGATGTAGTGTCAGTACAATATAATGTACCATCAGATGATTTAACAGCATGATACTTTTAGTGGAGTACAGATAAAGACAGTTTGTATGGGATTATGCACTGTGGGTTGTGCCTCCTGCATTCTCTCTTCACCCCTCAGCAGTGACAGGTTTTTAGGTAACTGTCGCCTCCTTGTGGTTCAGTGTGTTACTGCTCTCTGCTAACTGTGCAACTCCACCCTTGCACAAAAGAATTCTCCCAAAGTATATAAAAAAAAAAATGTAGAAAAATGCTTATATGATCTCTAAAAAAAGTTCACCTTGCCATTGTTTCGCGCTCAACTTTTTGCACGTTGAGTCTGTTCGCTGAAGCGGTTTAGAAGAGAAGGCCTTCTGGATCATCTGTAAGGAAACAGTGCAACAGCATCTTTTTGGTCATCTGGTTTATGTATATTTATATACATTAAAATAAAAAAAAAAAGAATCAGTGGACAAAAATTAAGATTATACTTTTATTCGAAAGCGTTGTGCATACTGGTACACCAAAGAGCTTAAAGGAACTGCTTTGGCCAGAGGACCACAGAGTTTCTGAAATGAGGATGAAATTCGAAGTGCACTGAAATACACTCATAAGATGCTAAAAACTTTACTTTTTCTGCTTTCACTTTTGAAATAAACTGCAAAAGGCGTACTGGCGTTAATTAAATTTTTGCGTTCTCCAAATTATGGTTATCAGCTTTTGAATCCAAATGCACTCTTTCATTAGACCTGTGAGTATTGTATATATAAACAGATGCACTTGGCTGTATAACATTTTCTCATGTTGAAATGGAATTTCTTTACGGCTTTGGTGGATTTACATGCAGGTTCCAATAACTGAGTTCGTTTCTAGCATTATTACAACGTTGTAACACTATAAGTAATACTAACAAAGCAATTAACACTTGTATTTGAGGATGTGAAATTTATTAAGTTTGACTTCAATTGAATACGTGCATTACTTAAAAAATCTAAAATAATTTTTGTGGCAGTCTGGAAAATCCCGTTAGATGTTTCAGTGTCTGTATTCTGGCAGAATTGGGTTTCGGTTGAAATCTGGGCTTTCTGTGTGCAAGATATTTTGACGCCGCAACTTTAAAATACCAGTCTAAGACAGGGGTGTCCAAACCTGTCCAGAAAGGGCCGGTGTGGGTGCAGGTCTTCATTCTAAGCAAGCAGAAGCTTTCTGGACAGGTACGACACCCCTGGTCTAAGTCATCGAAAACCTTGCTAGCTAAGTGGGATTTGATCACATACTGAATGCCACACATTAATCACATTGTGCCATAGTGAAAAGGACATGAGTCTAAACGATTCGTCTTAACCAAAAGGTGTGAAAATGTCTGTGATGCTTCTGTGGCCTCAGTTGGAATGAAACCTTTTCTCTCTTTTTTTTTTTTTTTTTTTGCTTTCAGTGGGAAACGGAACGCATAACGAGCAGAAAGAAACATATCTCAGTTCCGGAAAGTCTGAAGTTTTCAGAATGATATTTAGTAGAAAATGATACATGTGAGAGGTTTTTTCCAGCTCACCACGCAAATGTATTTCACCCATGAGGGAAAATAAGTTCACGAAAACAAACTGACAGAATGCGGTGTTCAAAAAGAACAGGACGAATCCTGCGAGTTAAAAATACAACACGTTAATGAAATCGTCAGTTTGTGAGTCGCTAGGTTGACTTAAGTCATTAGTGAGGATTTAATTTTACTCATGGCTGCGACAAACACTGCTTAAAGCAGATGCAAAAAAAGTTACTTAGCATTCGGATAAACTAATGCAGGTGTCGTAGGCTCTGTTAGCATTACAGCGTTAACTAACGCTAGAAATAATGGAACCGTAATGAAAAGTCTTAGCGCTTTGTTACATGTAATTGTTCCTCCGGGCCCTTTCTAAATTCTGATGCACGAATTATTACTTTTTTTCTTTTTTAGGTCAAGAAGTCGTCAATTATTTCTCCTAAGCTGTAGTACCTTAGT
Organism: Synodontis membranacea; assembly: GCA_025674565.1. Taxonomy (NCBI): domain Eukaryota; kingdom Metazoa; phylum Chordata; class Actinopteri; order Siluriformes; family Mochokidae; genus Synodontis; species Synodontis membranacea. The sequence continues at coordinate 8,395,556 of JAOVYU010000051.1, forward strand.
CAACTCATCAGCTGTATCTCAAGCTCTTAATAAACTGGCTTTTAGTCCAGGATTGAGTTTGGGAAAGCTAGGAGAAGGTTGTGTGATGTAAATTGGCCTGGGCATTTGAGGTCGCTTTGAGAAGCCAGCTCTGTGGGAGTTATTTCATGATAGTCCTGTTTAATTCATTGAAAAGTCTGCACAGAATGCATGCATTGAAATCTTGTATGTAAAATACAGTATATTCCATATATGAGAGTAATGAACAGCGTGATGTATGTTTTATACACACTGTCATGAGAATCTCTGTACGTTACGGCCCTTAGGTAGCCGGCGTTGCAGTGAAAGTCCATCTTTTTCGAGCTCTGTGGTCACGTTCATTTCGATCAAATGCCGATGCCACTTTTACATTTACATATTACATTATATATATATATATATATGTATAATATCTACAAGGTATTCTGTTATAAGGTGTGTTTCTGTGTTAGGGGAGTATTTCAGTCTCTAGGAAGCAGGTGAAGAAGTCCACACGCACTATGTACACTACACTAGCCCATCTACGGGTCATACTACAGTCTCTGAACCCGACACCTTGCCAGTGAAAAAGTCCCAGAAGTTGCTAGGCTGCTTGCTGTCTTCTGAGGTGGAGGAGGTGTTGGAGCCCTGTCGCACCCACACGCTCCTTTCTTTCTGGGGTTGAGAGGTGTCTTCCTGTGGCCGGTGGCTGAACTGTAGACCCTCGACTGGATTGGGCAGCGCTCTGGATTGCCCCTGCAGCCCTCGCTCATCAGGCTGGAGCTGGGTGGAGGGCTGGACAAGACTCAGCAGGTTGTGATGGGAATGGAACTGTCGCATCTTGCCTATGGACTTGGGTGGAGTGTCTGAAGAACCTAAACCAACACCCACACAAAACACAAGCACTTAACCTGTGTTTATTTGTGGGTCAAAATTAGCATTAAATATTGATTCTAAAAATAAAAAAAAACAATCGTTCTTATGCCGGGATCAGACTGCACAAGTTTTTCTTTCACGATGCTCCCGACATTCATATCCGGGCCCAACGCTGGAAATGTTTTCTCCGCAACAACAAAATAATGTCAACATCAGGCTAAATTCGTGTACAGTAGTCTGATCCTGGCATAACATGGAACTATATGTGCTTGACTCACTCTAATGAACATAATAAAAGTACTATTAAGTAATATTAGGAAGTCTTGTTAATGGGATTGGATCCAGATCCATCATGACCCTGATCAAGATCGAGTGATTACTGAGGAAAGATAAATGAACGAGAGCTTCAACGAGTTGAGCCAACCACAATGGCCAACACTACAAGGTTGAAAATTGAGCGTTTCTCATCAGCAGCCAGTAAAAACTTCAAGTTCGATTAAAGTTCAAGTTCAAGTTCAGTTTAATCCTGGAACCTGCAGTGAGACTTACGTTTACTGTTGGTGCTGAGACGTAGCGCGCTGAAAAAAACCTCGCTGCTCAGACTGCTTCCCCCAGCCGAGTCTCTGAACAAAGGGGACAGAGGCTCGATAGGTGACATGTCCTCACTGGACTGACCCACTGAGTCCAGAGACGTCTGAGTGTCCCTGCGTAGCCCCAAATCTGGCTCCACGCTGCTGCCACTTTCACGTGATAAGACAGGTGTATTCAGGTTACAAACAGGAAATATTACCAAAGCATCATTCCTTTGCACCATTCAATACATGACTGAAGTGTTTGATTTGAGATTCAGCTATACCTTTAACACGATTTTCACAGACAAAAAAAAAGAAAAGATGAATTTTAGAGGATCAGTAAAGCACTCCCACTCCCACACTTAGTTCACCTGAGTTTCCTGCGTAGCAGGTAGTCGATGATGTCTGGATCTGTCTGAATGAGACTCATGAGGACCTCCTGCTGGAGCTCTGCTGAAACCTACAGCCAGCCAACACGTGAGCATACTGACTCAGCTTTATATGATTATTATAATCAGCTGTAAGCAGCTGCTACAACATTCATCACTCTTTAGGAGTCTCTCGCTCTCACCGTGAAGAGATACTTGTAGTGCTGGATCAAGAGCAGGGTGACTGAGATGATGGCAGCGCTGTCCTCGATGCCCATTGCCTCAGGTTTCAGGTCTTTATCTGATCCTTTCTCCTTCTGCAGCAGGTTGGGCCCAAAAATCACAGCCAAGTTCCCAGCTGTCATCTTATTACCCGGGATCTGAATAGGACAAAAGAGAAGAGAGAAGATGGTGAAATGCACAGCAGGGAAATGTAAGACTGCATTGATTAACCATTACTGTCCCTTTTCCGGGCTTAACAGACATACTGTAGAAACAATGGGAAGTGTCAGCCTTAAGCCTTCATAAAAACATCGAACCGAATGAACATACAGTATGAACATCTACTGTAAGTGAATGATCACGTGATCTTTTACGTGAGTGTGTGCATGCATTGAGACACTTTTCAAATGTCCATAACGCTGGAATTGCCCAAGAGCTATGGTAACGACAGTTGCAGATCTGAAGAGATCAATGTGTTGAAGAGCAGACAGAGCCTGAGACAGACAGACAGAGAGACGGACAAAGAGAAAGTGTGCTACCTCCTGCTGGTCAGAGCCGACAGAGTCATGAGCGTGCTCCTGAACCGTGTGTAATAAAGTCAGCAGCCTCAGCAGAGTGTCACAGTTACACGGGGGCAACAGATACAACAGCTGCTGCAGGTACGTCAACTGATCGGCGCCCCACAAATCTGTAACGTGCATGTATTATATTCCATGTTTATATACAAGCAGATATAACTGAGTGTAGATCCGTGTGTGTGTGTGTGTGTGTGTGTGTGTGTGTGTGTGTGTGT
>JAOVYU010000051.1:8403710-8419751 GCA_025674565.1 Synodontis membranacea
TACAGATTTAGACAGATTTGTGAACAATATTTGAGAGTAATGGGTCTTTTGTGTATGTAGAAAATGTTTCAGATCTTCGAGTTCAGCTCATGCAAAATGGATGCGTTTATATTTTTGTTCAGTATATATACTTACTCAGTAAGTTTCAGCACCCCAGAAGTTAATCAAAACCGCAGTTGCAGTCTGAATAACAATATCTTCAGTTATGGTATGTGTTTTATAAATAATACTAATCAAGTAATGAATAGTGATTAGATGATGTTTTGTGCACCTTATCTTAATATGTCCATCTATCACATTATCCGGCTGTATTTCAACGTCTCCCCTGAGTGCTATTCCTGAAAATATACATCTGCACTGGATTTGACATTTCTGCAGTTCCCATGTGAATCAACACAAGAGATTACAGTTTGGATCCACTTTCTTCTTCATCTGATGAAACAGAGAAGGCTCTCTACCACTTTAAATAATCAAGACTACGGCTTAACAAAGCGAACACTGATAAGGGAAAACCTGAAAAGCTTTAGCAGTTTAACCTCTGCACCAACCCCAACCCCAAGCCTTACAGACGTGCTCTTGTTTACAGATATATATATAACTAATCTCAAACCTAGTTACACACAGTATATGCTATAAACCTTGTATATGCCCCTTGCAAATTGCTTTTGAAGTCTGTTTATTTTGTCTCCAGTCTCTTGCTTGTCTTCTGGGATCCAGTCATTTATAACTGTGTTTAGGCTTTCACCAGGAGTGAATTATTGTGACATTTCCTCGGTATTTTCCAGGCTTTAAGTTGCTATCCAGTGGTCCACTCCTGCAGACTAAATTTCACAAAATTTCATTTTTTTTTTCCTGAGCGCAGCGGCGTGATCAGTAAATCAGTGAGCCGTGTCCTCCGATCATGTAGAATGACTTTATGCTTAAAAGTACAGTCTAGAAGATTAGTATAGTGCATAGAAATGGGTACATACAGTACATTAAAGGTGTGTTCACGAGTCATTCTGTTCTTAAGGGGCGAAGATGTCTTCGGGCGAGAGGTACACCGTGGACAGGATGCCAATATATCACAGGGCTAACACAGAGATGAACAACCCTTCACACTTACACCTATGGGCAAGTAGTCGGTCGGCCTAATCTGCATATCGCTGAATTGTGGGAGAAAAATAAATAGGAGGAAAACCCTCGCTGGCATGGGGGGGGGAAACAGGCAAACTGTGCACCGAAAGGCCCCAGTGAGCCAAACCCAGAACCTTCTTACTGTGAGGTGGTAATTAGATCATGAACCTCAAAGATGAACTTTTTTTTTTTTTTTTTTTAACTATCTAGCTCTTATCTCATCTATGTAAGTCAAAAAACACCCTGTTTGATGATGACATCTTTCAAGTTCCATCTTGAAAGTACTGTTATACATTTGTCTCAATACATATGAGACTGAACCATCAAGAACATCAACACTGATATCACACGTGTTGGTAAATTGTTGGTAAAAAAAAAGAAACCATGCAATGCTAATGAAATGAGTCTATAGTCACATTTACCATTGCTCACAAGCTCCAATTTAATGGCCACTGCTGTTGTGAATAGCACACGAGAAGGCTATTCGTATGGGATCTACTTTAAAACACGGTGAATGCGGTCCCAGTGGACAAATAAATGTATTCATGTTTCTCAGTCCAAACACACTAGACAGATCTGTATACTCAATAAACATCTAGAAAAGTACATACGTATGTGAAAAAACTCTAGACTTTGTGTGTAGAGGGATAGTGGCGTGGCTACATTGGTCACATAAGAAGTGCTTACTGAAAGGAATGGACCACAGATTTAAAAAAAAAAAAAAGACAAAACAATGGGTCTCTGAGAATCTTCAGATTCAAGAGGAAGCCGTTAGTTTCAGAGCACTGTTCTATCCTCTTACCCGTCTGTGGCTGCGAGAGCTGTTGTCCAGGAATGTTGGTGAAGGCGGCTTGCTGTGGAGCTCCAGCAGTGATGAGGATGCATCACCGGACGTTGAGGCTGTGCTGACCAGGGGATGGTTGCCGTTCTGCTGCCGTTTCTCAGCGCGAAAGTGCATGACGCTGGCCTCCAACTCCAGACAATCCCGGCGGCTCTCCTTCAACGCGTCCTGCCGCTGCTTGTAGGCCCGATCATTAGCGATCACCTGCGAGAGAGGAATCCCAAATGCCTTGGGGGCTGTTTCTGAGAGCACGAGAGAGAGAAAAAAAATGTTGGTCTACATAAGTTTCTATGGTTATACAATCCTCAGGTCTGGTTTCACCTGGATTTATTATGCTGTATTATCATAATTATTATACTTTAATTTTCACGTCATTGTGTTGGAGAAATTCCATCTATGGCTAATAAACACAACCGGAGTGATCCACAGAATCGGAGTGATCTATGTATTTCATTATTTTTTTAACCATTTGTTTAACCATTCTGTTCTTGGCACCAGCACGACGAACACAATGGTTCAATATTGTCTTAATATCTGTGTCCGAGCGGAACAAATGCAACTATAATAATTCGAGCTGTAACCGGACCACCTCCCAGATATGAGCACATGACATTCAGGAACATTAACAAACACGTTTTTATGTCGAAAGGAAAAAGGTTCCTGGAGGCACAGTACCATGCAAATATATAAATATTTATTCTCCAGCTATTACTCATGAAGTCATGGTGTGCTTCAGTTGAAATGCTTTCATATTTAGAGCTGCCCCTGTTTCTGTGGTCAAACCGACTGACAGGAAAAGTGTATTTATAGATCAAGCTTCTCCAACAGGAAAGGAGTTTGTGAAAAATGTTAATCAGGCACAATTTAGGCAAGAATGTGGCTTTGAGATGTTGCACAGTTTAAAAAAAAAAAAAGATCTCATCTCAAAATGCTGAACTCACGCACACACACACGCACACACACACACACACACACACTAATTCAAAGGCTATGTGTTATGGTGACACAATATTGAAATTTGATGGACTGCCAGCGTGAGATGGAGGGTCACAGGAAGTTAAAATGATGCCTGAGACAACAGCACAGAAAGGCTGGCTGACTCACTGGAACATCATGCTGGTGGAGTGCATCTCTTCTGTACTACTTCCAAACAGGAAAAAGGTTCATCTGTATCAGCCTCTGGGCTCAGAGATACTGCTCTGCCAGTCTTCAGTCCATCCCAACCAACCCACAATGCCCTTACTGAGAACAACAACGGATACGCTGCCCGCTGTACTCTCTGCCTCCTTATAAAGCCACCACAGTACACTCTATACTGAACTCGGAATTGTAACGAAAATACAAAAAAACAACCCCCCCCCCCCCCCCCAAATAAAGATAACTGCTTTATTTGAATAAATTTTGCCTTTTGTAACTTTAATGTCACAAATACAAATATTACAATACGTGCAACTGTAATAACAGAATATTATTACACCATGTAGTTGACAGTCACAAGAAAGAAACCATCCATTGCATAATTTTGTAAAATGCTAAAAAAGTGGGAGGGGCTGAGGCGGGGGAATGATGAGTCTCGATCAGCATATATTTGGAAATGAGCATGCTTTAACAGACTCACGCTCAGGGGTGGAGGCTGGGGAAGGTGGGGGCGTTAACATTCTTAAAGTCCATGATGTAAGGATGTACGAAATGGTCGACTCTACATCCTGGAACTCTCAGGGTTAAGGATGACTTGGACCAGTAGATGGCATTTTGAGCCATTTTCAACCCATAAAATGCCCATTTTTAATAAAATGGTAATCTTGTCAATACTACCACGAGCACTGCTGTGTTTTTTTTTTATCAAAGTATAATCATATCGTTCAGTTTACAGCTCATGAAACACATTTAAGTGTTCAGTACCTATTTAATTCTATTACTTGTCTACAAATAGAAACCCAGCAAACTTGCTAAGATCTCTGGTTCCAAACCTGACAATCCTCTGACGAGAGCATGAGGCACTTTTAGCCCAAGGCACATGGAAACAAGAAGTTTGGATGCTGTCCTGCGTCAGTGTTTAAACGGGAGTCCTTCCTAGCCATCTGTAGGTAAGCCTCTTAAATGAAATTTCAGTTTGCTGTAATTCTGGGCAAGGGTTGTCACAACAGAGAGTTGGGTAGTGTGTCTGTTTTTGCATGCTAAAACTATTACCAGGGAAAGTTATTTAATGTTTAATCTATGATCACATTTTTGTATGTCTGGTCCTCTTTTGTGTATTTCTGATTAAAACTGCCCTTCAAATATATTAATGCTGTATGTCGTGTACAAATGAGAATAAAGTTGATATAAAGTAATTACATCCGTCTCCTAAATTAGTTCAGTACTAGCTCTGTTATTGACTGTCTAAGCCTCTAAAAGATCGGCAGCACTACAAGGGAGTAGGACTAAGTCACCTGTTGTGGCTCGCATGCCACCTGTCTCACATGCCTGCAGCATAGCCTCAGCGCTCTCTCTCTCTCTCTCTCTCTCTCTCTCTCTCTCTCTCTCTCTCTCTCTCTTGTGCTCTCTGTCCATCTAAAGTCATGTGTGAGGCGTGAAGGCACTCTGGCAGGTCAGCCTAGTCTGACCCACTTCTGGAGACCTGCCAGTAATCTGTAAGGATAGAAGGATTAAGTCTTCTTTTAAACACACTCTGTCCCTCCTCCTCAATCCAACTCCTTCTATCCCTCCATCCAGCCTTCCCTAATTCTGCTGTCCTCTCGCATGGGGAGCCGAGGATGGTAGCACACACCCTATGGCCAAATAGGACATGTGGCCATATGTTAGGCATCTAACATCTAACACTCATTTATATTAGATAATCTCTAGTAGCTGCTTTATCCTGGCTAGGGGCCTTGATGGATCTAGATCCAATTCCTAGAGCACCTAGGGCACTACTGCGAGTCTGGAATACCATAGACTAGTTATATGGTATTCCAGCCCATCACAAGCACCAAGCACACACACAGACATACACCCCTCAATTTAGAGTTGTCAGTTCACCTAAGAGCCCAGACGTAACCCATGCAAGCACAGGGAGAACATGCAAAACTCCACACAGACAGCAACCCGAGCTCAGGATCATACCCTGCAGTTGTGAGGTAGCTATGTCACTTGACTGCTGTGCCTGCTTTAGCTTTAAAACCTTGATACTTTACTACAAACCCCAAAAATAGACCATCCACACACTCCCGACTGGCATGGGTTAAATTTAAATTAAAAAACCAAAACAAAAAAAAAAACCCTTCAGGCCGTGCGGCTCACATATTTGGCTCAGCTTGACCCATCAACCTTAAAGACAGCAGGAGGAATTCTGTTCTTCGGGTTCTGGCAGTATCTAAGGTTGTTGGTATCTTTACACTTAGTCTGATCTGCACTAACATGACTTGCAGGACTAATCAATGAGTGCATGATATTTCGTCTGTATCCATTCATGAATCTATGTTCAAACTAGCTACAGTGACCCACTCATATATTACCAAAGTGACAATATAGTTTGCACAAACTAAACGTGTCCGTAGCACATGGCTGCACAGATTGTAGACGATAAACCCTCAGTGACATAGAAAACCGTGCCAAATCTCAATGTCCTGCAGGCACTAAAGCTGGTTAAGTAGCATGTCTCAAAGGCCGACAGGAGATTTCCCAGGGGTTGGGCACATGTACAAATATACAATATGGTCACAGCAGGAATGTCTCTTTATCTCACTACTTTAACATCATGACCTTCTAGTGGGCGAGAGGTGAAGAAAGAGTAGGATGAGTGCTTTTGGTCAGAAAGATTCGTGCATTTCTTTCGTGCTTTGTTGAGCCTGGTGATTTTCAATAGTTTATTCCGAAGAGAGATTGCATGGGAGTGACAAGATTAAGATGGAATGTGTGGTGTGCTAGAAAAAAATATTAGAGACCCTGTACATGCAGTTAAAGTTTCAACTGACTTCAAATATTTCTCCTTCCCATGCTGTTTGATATGAGATAAAAAGAAAAAAAAAACTGAGTCATGGCGTGTTTTCGTTAGGTGCCAGGTAAGACAGATAAGACAGAATAAAAGATTCAATCTCTCAAGAAAGACATATTAAAAAAAATAATAATAATAATAATTAGTGGTAAAAAGGGTACTTATTTACCTCTTTCTTTTTTTTCCTTGGAAAAGGAATCAAACTTTCTTCTTAGTGACTTCCTCATCTTACGGATCTCTGAATAGAAAACGAAGGAAACATCACAAAATGACACAAAGCGTGTTTTTTTTTTTTTTTTTTTTTAGCACATTACTAGTAAACACAACTATCTACATATTACTGATATAAAAGACGTACAGGACAAAAATGATTTTACATTCTTTTAACGGCTCCTGCGATATGCCGGCACTCCTATCAGAAATGTTCATGCTAACATGTGGTAAGCTCGTCGTGGATCATTTAAAATGTGAAGCTGCATTTGAATTGCAATTGAATCTAAATTAAATTGGATATAAAAGTCGATACACTCCTGGTTAAAATGGCAGGTTATATGGTTATGAAAAAAAAATTCCAAAACAAATCATGTCAGACCATTTTCCACCATTAGTTTCATATACAGTAGTAACTAATACAATTCAAGACTTTCTTGGCATCATCTTGGTTTCATGTGAGTGCTGAAGCCATGGGCTGCTTAGAATTTACAAAGCAAAGGTGGGGTGGCCAGATGTCGAGTCCAAGTTTGAACATTTTTCTAAATGCATAATTCTAAAAGATTTGTTTGGCACAAAAACAAGTCACCTCGTTACCCAAAGAACATCATACCCACGACATAGCACGATCATATGGGGTTACGTCTCTTCAACTAGGACTGGAGCGCTAGTTAGGATAGAGCGAATTATGGGTAACTCCAACTGGCAAATCTTTTTTGGCACAAAAATGATACAGCTGAAGAGCAGGAGAAAAAAAAAATTCATGACAACCAAAAGTACAAATCCAAGTCAACAAAGGAATGTCTGAAGAAGAAGAAGAAGAAGAAGAAGAAGAAGAAGAAGAACTTTTTTGGGGTGGACCAGACCTAAAATGAAAGAGAAATGACTTGAAGAGGGCTGTGCAAGGGAGATCCCACTGTGGTTTGATAGATGTGAAGCACTTTTGAAATGGAGGGAGGAATAAAATAGCCAAAGTTAGTAGTCTAAAAAAGAACCAGAAAGTCTGATTGCTGTATAACAAGCAAAAGGTGATTTATTACTTAAGGGGTGTGCATACTTGTGCAAGCAGGTTATTATACAGTATGTTTATTCTTTTGTGTTTTTAACCCTGTCCAAAATTTTCCTTAATTTTTTTTTCGTTTCTATTTGTTTTTTATTTGAATGTATTTGGTTGCTATAGGAAATTAAAGATGGAGCCAAAAAAAAAAAAAAGTCATGACATGATTTATCTTGGTTTTAATTTTTTTTTAAAAGCTGCAAATTTTAACAGGCCGTATGTAGACTTTTTACTTCCACTGAAAATTCCAGTGAAATGTCCACCACATGTGTTTGATCGTGCAAGTATTTTTAAATAGGGTCCATATCCAGGCTAATCTGGTGGACTGCCAAAACAAGCAGTCTAGGTTACTATTAAAAACTGTGTTTTAGGGAGATGGAAGGCGGAGAAAATATATCCCTAAAATATGCTTAAGGCAATATTAACCAAATCAAAACATTTCCTTGCTGGATGCTGTAGTGATGATTAGCCTTAACTGTTGCTTGGGAAAGAGTTCACGTTGAACTGGAAGGAACTAAAAATAAGTAACTAGAGCACAAAACTCATCGCCCACTTTGTGCTTATAATCCCGAATTAACCGTTTATTCAGCCCGTGGGAGGAAACAAGGAAGTGACATGAAACCTGTGCTTCTTTCAATTTACGTTTGAACGTTGTGAATTTTTATAATATTTTATACACTCAATGATTGGTGAATGTATTCAATCGTAAAAATCATAACGAGTGTGATCATAATCATCATTTGTGTATATATGTTGAGAAAAGTCTCATTTGATTGGAAAGGACAGCCTCGTCCCTGCAGACCGGCCAGAATAGCTGTTGTTGATTTTTGCGGAAATGATTCCAGATACCGAGACAGTTCCAGCTTTCCTAAGAGTGTGGTCCAAGCAGGGTCCTCATGTGAAAGCTACGACTGTGATGTGTCCAGAGGGAGGTGAGAGAGACAGATACAGAAAAAGAGAGAAAAAGAGAGAGAGAGAAACAGAAGAGAGGGGCTATGACAGCACACTGGGGTTTCAAGCATCATGTGAAGAAGCTTTAGGTGGGGTCAAATTCCCATGACTACAGGAAATGAGCACTTATTTCCACAGCAATTCTCCCTCCCCTCCCCCCCTCTCCACACCCCAAAGGCATCATGGGCTAATCTCCCATCAACACTCTGGCAAGAGAACGAAGAGAAAGTGTGGGGGTGAAAAAAAATTCACTCTAAGGTACCTTAGCGAGAGTGAGCGAAGTATGGAAGCAATTCAGGCAGGAGCACAAAAGACCAAAACAAAGTCTTATAAGGTATGACTTCCAAATAACCTGTACAACTTTCAAATATTCCACCAGAATATGCCAGTAACAGTCTCATAGTGGTGGGAAGACTGATGACTTTCTCCTTTGGGAAGAGAGCATTCTGTAAATATTCCCACAAAGCCCATTGGTCTCTTTTTTTTTTTTTTTGTTTTTTTTGTAGACATCAACTGGAGTAAACGATCAGAACTGCTCACTGAGCTAAAATGCAGCCAAAATGCAGCTTCACGGAAGAATGATTACATTGCACTGATCCGTACCTTGTGGATGAGCTCACACTGGCTCGGCTGCATAGTTCTGTTGTGGGACAGGCGGTGGCAAGAAATCTCACACGTGTCCTGGAAACCCCATACTAAACACCCACTCAAAAAAAGTGAGGCTTGAATTGAGGTCATTTGCACTCCTTAGAAAATCTGAAGGAATGCAAGACACTGTTTTTCACAGGAAACTCTTAATGCATCTCTTTGTGTGACAAACAGATGCAAGCCCCAGACATGCTGTTTTAAAGCCATGACCTGTAACATGCACATTCCTCGTTTATGTAACACCGCACATGCCCTGAAATCCACTTTTCCCTGAACTCAGTTTTTTTGTTTTTTCGTCTATCTCTCTTCATCTCTCACACTCGCAGACGGCTTCTTTTCTCCCTCCAACAATAGATTTACCGTCCCTCCAGATTCTGATGAATCCACCGTAGTGTGGTGTTTACGGAGCTTTCTGCAAATTCCAGGCTACTATTATCCTGAAATTACAACAATATTTGAGGCCCACGACTAATAACTGTTGAAAATTTCAGCTTCACAAATTCAGTTCTAGGAGGCATGTGAGTGATTATCTATAAAAAAAAATAAATAAAAAATAAATAAAAAGAGAGAGTACAATGGAGTGAGAGTGCTCTGGCATGTACACACCTTTGGGAATGCTGATCTTGAAATCCAGCTCTCTTTCCTCCAGGTGATAGAGGGCCACTTCCCGTAACCGGGCTCGCTCCAGTTCTGACAGGCTCTGAATGGCCACTGGTTTCAGCTTCACGCTCTGTCCCAACATGGTGGCCCAAGTGTGATCACCCTGAAAGACAGACGGAGAGAAGTGAAAAATAAAGGGGGAGTAGGTTATTTAATAGCACGTCAATGTGCGAGAGAGGAAAGCTGAGGTATGATGAAAGAAAAGCATCACAGTGTTAAACCCTGCCTCAAACAATGTACGTTATTTCCTTGGATGGATACAAAGACCACAAAGATAAATCTCCAACCAACCATCAAATCAATTAAAAAGAAAAAAAAAATGTAAACAAAAAGAAGAATATTTTTAGTAAGAGGAAGTAAAATTCCACATTCTAGAGAGAGTTTAAAAAAAGGCCCTTATACTGTTCCGTCTAGACGGCCTCATCGTCCAGAAATAGTGCACATCTCCTTAAGACAGAATGACACACAGACAGAAAGTTCCTGCATATCTGCTGCTCTCAGCCCTACTGTGCAAAAACATCTATAAATATCTTTGACGCAAAAAAAAAAGAATACTAGCGTGTTACCGCGTTTGCTTTTGAATTTAACGCAGATCATAAACTACTTTTAAACAAATGGCATGTGACGCCCGCGCATAGACGCCATCGCTGTATACATCCTGTGTGGAGTCATGCGAGGGCTGCGTGAAGTGTGTTTATACTGTATGTCTCTGTGTGTGTGTTTGAGATTCAGTGGAGCAGAAGGACACAGTCATCGGCTTCTTATCCCACCGGCAGCCCACGAACATACGTAGCGTGATGAAAGCATAACATTTGCAGAGCGTTACTCAACAAATACGTAAGCAATAGTGCTCAGAAGTGTATCTGTTCTGACGTTGTGATACAATGACATGTTTGTGTGACTGGCTAAAAAAAAGGTAGGCTCTTCTTCATATTAAATATATATAATATTCTGTTATAAATAAATTCAGGAGTCAGGAACGTACGTCCGGACCAACCGACAGCTCCTGATGAGCGTAAGGATCTCGATAAGAAATGAAAGAAAGGGGTGATACAGACAGAGTACATAGGGATGGGTCATCATAGATGAGATTACCCTGACTCAGAGAGGCTGACGAGCGGTAAACAGAGGCACAGAGGAAAAGAGGAGCCTCAAAGCTTGCTGGGATGAAAAAGGGATGACAAACATGGCAATGACCCTTCCATGAGCATCCGGCAGATCAGTCATGCTTTATGAGGTTTGGGGTGAAAGGGATCTTTTTGTCAAGCCACATTTCACCATGAAAGACAGATGCTCTGGAATATTCATTAAAATGATAAAAGGATGAAGGGGGGGGCTGTTATTTCGCTGACATTTTTTTTTTCCTTCCCGTAGTATTTTTGTTATCTCCGGGGATTTTATTGTTTTCTCATTATTTTTTGGTTTTCCAACTAAGAGAGAACTTAGCTTTTGTTTTTCATCGGTGAATCATAAAATCCCTGTTGCCGGTAAAGGAATTTGGGATAATGGAAAACTAACAGCTTTCCTCTCTGCAGAGGGTAAAGCCATGGCGGGACATAATGCAAAAGCTTTGCAATGAGATTAAATGACAAGAAATGGGTGAGCAGTGTGTCTCTTTGCCCTGTATAGTAGAAGAGGTTCGTTTCAAAGGCTCTATTACAGGTTACATTTTCATTACACTTAGAATGACTGAGACAAACTGAAGAATGAAGAAAGTTTTAAAAAGCCTCAGATACGTTTTGTTGCTATGGATGCCAATGTTGATCTGATATCCTAACGCAAGCTTGATGGAGACAAATAGGATGTCCATTCTGCCAGAAACTGCTGAGTCGTAGTCACTCTATTTTGGAGTAGCAGCATGTCCGTTTCCTGGTACCCACTTGGGGGGTGGGGGGGGGGGGGGTCACTTTCCGCTAAAGTCATCATCACAGCACCTGCTGAGCTGAAAGGGTTACAGGTCAGGGTTCAAAAGTTGTGTCCTTGCTGTTTTCTCTGATGCAGGACGGAATCGGTGAATATGATCTGACCCAGTACGGTGTCCTCTTTAATTCTAAGTTAACTGTTTTACTTTTGTGGTAACGTTTGCCTTCTAATATCTATTAAATCGCAGTTACGCCATTCTCCTTTTAGTACAAAGGTACTGTTAACCACTACTCATGACTATAAGTGAATCTGGAAATGGCCACTATATGGGAAAATGGGCCTTTTATGCGACAAACAATTGGATAATCCTGTGTATCTTGGCTCTGGCTGCAATTAGCAAAATTATTTGGTGTGGTGAGAAAAAAACAGTCTCCATACTAGAACAAAACGACTATATAGAACTGACCTGTTTTTTTTTTTTTTTTTTTTTTAACCTCTAAATGCCATAACACAAACCATGGACCATATGAAGGTTTGAATTTGACCTTTGAAAATCGTATATTGTTTTTCATACAGTATGGTTGTGTGTTATGCAGACACACAATGTAGACATGCAACCTCAAAACGTAAGATTTATACATACATACATACTCTGCATGGCAGTGACTCTCTGGATTCACTCCCAATATTGCTCCGCATTACATTCCAGATACTTCTTTAACTGGCTATTTGACCATGCATCAATTCAAAGAAACTCCAGACATTGAGATTATTCAGACGGTCCAGATTATTGTTTTGAATATCAGATGCCCCGTGATCAGATACCACCCTCCAGCAGGTGCGTTTAGAGGAACTGGATATGTCAGGATGGGCCACAGGGTTCATGCTGGCCGTGTGTTTTCAGTGCAAGCAGGACAACTGCATTCCACGCAAACCCGGTGAAATGAATAGCCTAAAGCACATATCGTGTTCTTTAAGACATCAGATACTTCATAAGAGCCCATTTGTCTCGTGCACAACGGTGAGTAAACGATTCCAGAGCTCAGGAAGCAAAGCATATAGCTTTTAGTCTTGGGAGGTCATGAACTCTTAACGTGGCTAAACTGTTTAAGCCCTCTAATGCTGCTGGCTTCAGACAGATTGCTGTACCACTGGCTGTTCATCTATCTACCCAAGACACATTATGTACTCCCTGTAATTTAATCAACAGCCTCTGTGACTGTTTTATGATTTGTTTGTGCACTTTGTCTAATTTCAGATTCCTGTCATGATACTGAAAGTTGAATTGTGACGCAGGCCTGGAAAACCCATCACATGTCATTGTGCATATTGGCTAAAGTTGTTTTGTTGTTGTTGTTTTTTTTTTTTTACACTTTGACGCGACAACTTTAGGAAACTATACTGTAAATATATTCCATGAAACAGTGTGGGAATATTCTTGTTTACCTTCTAACCTTGACTATGTTCTTCCTGCAAAGATCATGTTCGGTAAGGAGCAGCTTTAACAAACATCATGCTAAAAACCGCCAGTCTGCCTAAAGATGTCTAAAACTGTTTCTTAAATGTGATTTCTTCGCACAGCAAGTGTTACTCTTCAAACAAGTTGTTGGATAGTTGCATGGTGCCGTGAAAGAGACATACAGCACCAAAAGTCAAATGTCTGGACACACCTACTCATCCATAGGCTTTTCTTTATTTTGGCTAATTTCTGTATCGTAGGACAACGCCGAAGACACCAAAAACTATGAAATAACATATGGGATTTTGCGGTAAACCAAAAACAAAAGTGCATAAAGATACTAAATATGCTTAGAATTTTAGATTCTTTAAAGTAGAATTTCAATTAACAGGTAATGTTGGTACAGTAATGTCCAGAACCTCTAAACAAAGTAAAGTCCATCATTACTCTAATACATGTAATGTAAGACATGCCTTTTAAGTAATAAAAATAAAGAACATTCATTGAATTAGCAGGTGTGTCCAAGCTTTACTGTAATCATGGTTGTGATACATGCAAAAGAGAAAAAATATTTCCGTTCAGGAAAGCCTATATTTTTCAGAAATACACATGAATACTGAATGAACCTGAACTGCCCTGATTCCCTGCACAAATTACTCTCAAACATTTTGGCTAGTATTTTTTTGCCCGAGTCCTTTTTCTGTGGTATGCTTGATTAACCAAAGCCAAAAATGGCAAAAGAATAGGCAACCCGAGCCTATCCGTAAACATGTAAAACCCTATATTTAGATTGTCCACAGTGTAGTGCTTTGATCACTCTCTGTCTGAAAACATCAAAATGCAGGATCTGTGTCCTCTGCTATAATAGACCAGTGTTCATAAAGCATCCCAGCTGGTCAGCATTAATGAACTGCATTAATGCATTAACTAACACAACACTTCTAATGACTGTGTCTACTCAAATCACTTCAGGTCTGTCCATAAAATCACACTTATTTGGACATGATGGGTTGAGAAAAATAACTAACTAACTAACTAAATAAATAAATAAATAAATTCTGTACACCCTGTAGGGCACTAACTTCTTTCTATTAGACACCTATTGGCATTGGCACTTAAGCATGGTTTTATTAGTGTGGAAATGTTCTTGACTACAAAGCACCTTGTACTTCGCTCTGGATAAGAGCGTCTGCTAAATGCCTTAAATGTAAATGTAAATGTAAATCTGCATCTGGATCCGAAACAGAGCAGAGCAGCCACCATGAACTGGGATTTGCAATGAGAAATGTGCTGCACTGATACTTTAATTTTAGCTTTACCTGACATGACAGGCCAGGCACAAGGGCTCTATTGAGATGTCTCACTGAATTCAGCAGCATCGCCCTCATTCACTGGTCCTGTTTGATATTCACTATAGTGATCAAACCACCACCAGAACCACAAAGACTTTCTTGAGAAGTGACAGAGAGTAGAGACATCTATTTTTTTTTTTTTTTTTTTTTTTTTTTAAGGGGATGCGGACAAAAAAAAAAAAAAAAAAACAAAGCAGTGAAAGTGCATTCAAATGGAAAGCCAGGCGACGTTTCTGGAATAAATTTTGTTCGACAGGAGATGTATGTACCAGTGCTTAAAGATATATCGGAGAAGCAGAAGCACATCCTGGATCCTTTAAGATCTTGTTTAGGTAGATCTTCATTTCAAACAGTGACAGGTAGAAACCAACACGGAATACGATTTGAAAACCATGGTTGCTCTGACATGTCGTTTACATTATATTACTACTGTAACAGTAGGAACCACACTATAGTGTTAAATTAAATAAAGCACAATAGTGAAGGATTGAACTGTGATATAAGCGTATCGCGTAGTTGCATATGCAATAAGTAGAGTAAATACAGTACTGTATTAAAATCATGGTAATATTCTTAGTTTAATAACCACCGTCAGCCTAAGGTTCATAAAAAACGTAATAAATGTTCTGTTAGCTGCAAAAGGAACATTTCACACGTTTGTATTTCTTTCACGATGAACGAAAGCAGAAAACATTCACATTCATCCATTCTTTTGGGTTAATGAGTAAAACAGCAGGATCACGTTACAAAAAATCAACTCAAATTAAATGAGAGGTAATTAATCTGTCATAAATAATCTCTCTGTCTCTCTTTCTCTCTCTCTCTCTTACACACACACACACAGAAACATGATACATGTGGACAGACGTCATATAATGTTAAACAGGAATTCCCAGCACACGGGTGGTATGGTAACGTAAAAGAATGACTATAAACCTAAAGTTCAACTGAAACAGGACACACACACACACACACACAAAGTAAACAACTAAGCACTCTTTAACACAAACTTATATATCTACCTGTAGTATATAAGCCAGACAGTGTGTGTTTATGGGGCCAAAAATTCTTCAGTCACTGCTCAGTGCGCAGCCAGGTAGTACCAGTCCAAATCTAGCACGAGAGACCAAAATCCGCACAGGAGACAGAAATAGTGAGAAAGAGATAAAGAGAGAGGGAGATTGTGTGTGTGTGAAAAAGAGAGGTCTGCTCTCTCCATCTGCTGCCTTCTCAAGTAAATCAGCGTGGGGCCACGGGGCAACCAAGTGCAAGCTAAAAGTAAACACTCAGAGTGAACTAGTGGGAAGGAGGAGGAGAGATGTGGCAAAAAGGGGAGGAGATGAGAAGAGATGAGGGGATGGAGGAAGCAGATGAGTGGAGGGGCAGGGAACTTCTCAGGGGAATTTGCTTGATTTGTACTCTGTTTCCAGTTGGGGATAACAACAAACATGAGAAATACAATATTTTATCCACTGGGATGAACTGGCCAGAAAGCCTAAAATGTTGGAAAGCTTGCACAGCATCAACTCGGATATCATGTGAAGTCCTAGCAGTTTTCATTTGGGTGGCGTCCCATCGAAGGCTATTTTAGACATAAGCAAACACCTTAAAAATGTCAACAATATCAAGATGAGATGCAGAACAAGCGCAAAACTCGAGTGCACGCCATAAAACTAACCTGCGGCAAAATTTTAGAAGCATTAACACACCAAAACTGAAACCATAATTGGAACCTTTGACCCACATCTAATCACACTATTTGCTCAAAGGTTTGTGGACACCTGACCATCACACCCATATGTGCAGAGGTGGACAGTAACGAAGTAGATTCACTTGAGTACTGTACTTAAGTAGAGTTTTTGAGTATCTGTACTTCACTTGAGTAGTATTTTTTTTGGAAACTTATGA
>JAOVYU010000051.1:8458825-8469673 GCA_025674565.1 Synodontis membranacea
ATATTTGTCTTGCATCTGTGGTCTTTATTGCTCCCTCACTCTCTCCCTCTCTCAGATTTTGCACATCTCAACACTTACAAGAATGTCACACACTCACCAGCCACTTCAATAAGAATGCCTGCACACCTGCTCATTCATTCACGCAATTATCCAATGAGCCAATCATGTGGCAGTAGCGCAATGCATAAAATCCTGCAGATACACACCAAGAGTGTGAACTAATGTTCACATCAAACATTAGAAAAGGGAATAAATCTGATCTCAGTGACTTAGACAGAAGTGCTAGAAGGGCTGGTTTGAGTATTTCAGAAACTGCTGATCTCCTGGGATATTCACCCACAGCATTCACTAGAGTTTACATGGGATAGTGAAACCCTCCCACAAAACATTCAGTGGGCAGCAGCTCCTCAACTGTGTCCTACATAATTATGCCTAATTTACAATCGCACACGCACACAGACAGCTTGTATCCGGATGCCTGCAGTAATATTTGGACTAACAAATGGAATATTGAGTGTTAGTGATGCTGTGGTGTGTTTGCATGCTCTGCAGTGTCCCCAACTCCCAGCAGTGCTGACTAGAGGGACTGCTGCTTCCTTGCTAACTGCTTTGTAACACACCAACCTCTCCTGCCTGAACTTCCTGCATGTGAGTTCTCATATACGACACAGAGTGACAGGAAAGGCAGATTGGGAGAGAAAGTGTGTCTTTGTGTCAGTATGTCTGATAACCAAGTACACACATATATATACACACATACACACACATACACACACTTCACGCATAGTTCCTTCTGAAAGGAAGTGCCTGGGAGGTGCAGGGAGGAAACTGAATCAGTGGCCTTGGAGGGGTTAATCGGCATCCACCCTGGCCTTCTCCACCCCATCCACCCATTCAGACCACTGCTGCCCATCTGTCATCCACCCATCCTGCCCCTTTACAGCCGCACACATTCTGACACGAGGCACAGCAGAAGATCAGCAGTACAAAACGCAGTCTACACCAGTCTCGTCTCAGTAAAACGCAGCATGGGATCCCTAATTTTAATCGCCTCGGGCGTGTTATTTGTCACGACTGGTTTACAGTGAACTCTAGTAGAAGAAGTATATTCAATCTGGCAACCCTTCCGGGTTTGTGTCTGTAAACTCAGCTTTATTAAAAGGTAATAAAGCATTACAAGCCTTATTGGGAACATATTAAGTTCTTATTAAATTAGGTTTTTTTTTTGTTTTTTTTTTGCTTAGCTATATTGGCTTTGTATGCAATAATATAAAGTAGACCTTTATATAAAAGCACTCATTAAGAGGTCCACAGCACTAACCACATTTCCCCTGAGATGCTAGAATGAACCAGTCTTACTTAATCCCAGCCTACGCCACTAAGCAACTAAATACTCCCCATGTGCCTTGCTGTGCTAGGTGTTAAAAGAACCTTTTAAGAGCTTTTTCCCCTACGTTATACCAGTGTTTAGAAATGAGTCAGGAGCACTGGGAGACATCTCGCTGTTGAAAGCCCAGTGTTGCTGCTGTGAGATCAGCATGTCTCCAACAAGTTCACTCCACAAGGGACATTTATTATTTTTTTTTTTCTCTAATAGAAGCTGAGAAAAAATAAATACGTCCTTATATCATGCACTTTGCCCCACTTAATGACTTAATGAGGATATTTACAATTATACATAGGATATGATACATGCTCCCGTGTCACCGTCCAATACTAGGCTTAATATTACAGTGGATTATGACTGTTTGACGACCGTCATTATAGCATTCTCAATTCTGATCGGTCAGAAGGTCCTGATTGATTTTTTTTAATAAGAGCAGCTCTGACAGTAGTGCTGGCTGTAATTCAAATCACAGATTTATATGAATGTGCCCCTTCTATGGTAAAGTAAGAGGTAACTTGTGTTGCATTCCTTGTTTATTTGTTTACACTGTGCTTCAGTTCAGAATTATAAATCGTAAAGTCATTCATGCAAATCACTTTCTACTTCTTTACATTTCTGAGCGTTTTTTTTTTTTAAGCTTTTTTTTTTTTTTTTTTTTTACATTTTTTTATTTTAGCAGGGTCACATAGCAACTAATTCAAAAGAAGAAAACGCAGCTTTTAAAGTAAACATCTTCCCATCCCAGGCGTACACGTTCAGGGAGCGTCCACTGAACAAAACTAAATAGAGCAGTCAAAACTGAGCTGGATGGTGGGCTGGGAGAGAAAGCTACGATCAGAAAGAGGGGAAGCGCAGTTCTCCCAAAGAAAACAGAAAGAGCCCGTGCTACAAATGCACAGAACAATCGCGTGATTTCCCCTTCTTATGTGTTCATGGTGCTGACTGAGTTATTGCTACCCATCCCATATTAGGGCGTCAGCGCTGTATGAAGCTGCTGTGTACTTGGATGATGTGATGATACTGTGCCGTCTGGACATATTTGTACACAGAAGGAAAAAAAAATAAAATAACAGCCTTAGATTCCATTGATCAGGGTAAGAAATTTACTCTGAGCTCTTGAGGCAGATTAAAAGGATTTAAAAAAAAAAAAAAAAAAAGAAAGAAAAAAGATGTATTTATCTATATATGTGCTTTTAAACTAATCGAAAATTGAAATGGATGGTACTGAAAACATTTCAGCAGGCAGACAAACTAATTGCAATAATTGCAACATTCAAAAAATGACCTGGCCGCATGCTGCTTAACTTAACCACAAAATGTTCACTGATAACTAGCTGGCCAGCAACTTCAGATTAAACTTTATTCCATTCATATAAACAATTTATACGTTATGGAAGCTAGGACCTTTTTCCTGCAAAAGCAGAAACAAAATATAAATTTGAACATAACAATAATAATAATAATAATAATAATAAATAATAATAATAATAATAATAATAATAAAAAAATAACATTTTTTTTTATTGTTATTTTTAGTAAACTGCTGGCAGTTCAGAGCGTCTGACTCAATTTCCCTTCCGTCATTGCTTCTGACACTAAGTCTTTATAACATTCCCTTAGGGAAACACTACTATGATGAAATGTCTTGCAGCCAGGTTCTCATTTTATCCAATATCTTTAACCTGACCTGCAACAAGGCTACCGTTCAAGGTTTGTTTCACAGATCTTTAGTGTTCCATCCTCTCTTTGTCGACCAGTGCCGTGAGCTATACATGTGTGTATGTGCACGAACGCTCTACATGCCGCACTTGTGTGCTATAAAGCCACATCCACAAACCCCCCGTGACCAATGCACAGTTCTTAGAGTGTTTTCACACTTAGGCTTTTTGCACCCAAGTATGTTTGTACCTAGAGGTTAGTTTGGTCCATGGGCAGCACTAGAGGAAGGTTTGTCAGCAACCAAGGAATAGCTGAGCATGATGAATATATTATAGTTATATGTAGCACTACAATGTTTATGTGTCTTGTTATTTATGTACAGCGAAAGACTGGTAGACCAGGGTCAGTAGAAGAAAAAACAGGACCCAGGGACATATCACTTGTTTTTTCAGTGCCCTTTTCCCGTTTCGTAAAGCATAAATTTTGTTGCACAGGCCCTTTAAATGCTCTCTTCACCTAGGGGACTCGGCTAGTCACTTGTACACTCTCCCTGCAATTACACTTTGTTAGAACTTCATGGCTTGGTGATAAATACACATGCAATATTTCATAACAGCCAGGGAAACCAGGAGGTCTATAAATACTGTGATTAACGAGGGATGTCAAGCAACATCAACCATATAAGGAAAGTGAAGACCCAAAAGGGACAAAACCAGGACAGACAGGATACTTTATGGTGCGCAAATAAGGCCAGGAATGGTGGTTATAGAATGCATTATTGTAAGTTAATAATGTCATGGGTGAAATACTGATATTTAAATATTAAATTATTTGTGAAATACTGTTAGCTTTCAATGAGTACTTTCAGAATCGTCACCACATAGACTTCAAATACAAATACATTCCAAGCTATGTAATTAATGGTTAAAACAAGAACAAATCAAGAGGAAGATGCAGTTTGATTGCATGAAATACAAAAATAAAAAAAAAAACCAAAAAAAAAAACCCCCAATCATGTCTAGATGTGTTCATCACCTTTAAGTGTGCTCTGGAACCGTTGTCATTTTTGTTATTGCATGTGTCACGATACGCAGGCACGGACGAGGTTCAGTTTAATTTTAAATCCAAGCAAGGGGACCAAATTGGCAAAAAGAATCAAAATCCAAGAGCAGACCAAGGTCAAACGATCAGACAAACAACTTAACATAGGCAGAGACAGAAATCGGGCAACAATAACGATAATAAAAGACTGAGTCTCATGGGTAGTGTAGTCCTCAGTGATGTCCATCTGTCCAGGCAGTGACTGTGACTGTGATTGTGGCTGTAAATCCAGTTCTGTGTAAATGTCCATAGGTTCAGAGCGTTCTTGGTTTGTAGAGTCTGGTTGTGAAACTGTATATGCATGACAGCGTGTTTCTGTTCATGTGCTATATTGTCTAAATTTGCAGTGCATTGAACTCTCAGGGCCAACGTACTTAACGTTATAAAACTACACTTATATTTTAACTGTAGCTATGCTAAAAAAAAATAAATCACAGAATGGAGCAGGTACTTATACATGCTACATGTACAGAAATAAGCACTGTGAATGGTAACATGACCAGACCAACACTGTTAAGAACATTATTGAGAACATTATTAAGAACATTAAAGGCAGGTTCTAGTTGTCTACCGCTTTAAAAAAAAAAATTACACATCCCCATATGCAATCCTTAGTGCAGACTCAAGTGTTCCAAGGATAAGTGTGAAAACACCTTTATTTAGTCTAAACCTGCTACCACACTTGCACGTATAAGCCAGGAACATTTAGGATACCTGAGGTTATATAAGACATTTTATCACCACAGGTGAAAGAGATCACAGCTTGAGTACCCCAAGGTTAAGGAAGTTCACAGATTCAATACTGGGAGAAAAAGAATTATGATATATATATAGATTATGATCAAAGTACAAAGGAATTAATTGCCTTCATATCCAAGCATCCACACAGAGTATAAACACACCCAGTGGGAACAGAGACCAATCCCTTAATAACTTCCAGAGCCCATTGTCTGTACAACAGCCTTCACAGGAAACAACACTTCATCAACTTCCCGTCATGCCATACATGCTCTGTGATGCCTGTGAAATCGCTAGCGATGAATGAGTGGCGCTGAAGTGCTTGATATGGCGGAAAGGATGACAGTTTATTAAATATTGCATTTTAAGGTGCTCATGACCAGACACTACTACCATTTCACCAAGCACAAAAAAAAAATAGATATTAAAATTACACTTAGTGGATCTAGGTACAAGAGTTCATGGAACAAAAGTGTATATTGATTAAAGCCGTACTACAGCAGCATGGTTATCATGTTTTTTGTACTACAGGAAAAGAGCTTAATATTCAGTTAGTAAGAAAATCAGAATATGGCTATAAACAGTTAGGAGTGAAATCTCCAAATATCCCAAAGATATAGAAGAGGCAAATTTATGGACAAAAACAGACATGACTTCTGGTGAACAGCTAACCTTTCCTACTGGTTTTTCCAAATAAAAAGGCTAATGAAAGACAGAGATGGAAAAGAAAGTGGGATTAGCTTGGAAAGACATGCTGTAACCAAAAGATACAGATCTATCAATGGTTGGATCAAGAGATGACTGAGATAAAAAATGCAGGTTTGGCAGCAGCCTCAAAACCACATTCACACACTCGCATATTCAACACATATGTTTATTTGGGTTATTTATCTATTTACCATCATTGGCATGGCACTCATTTTTTGCGAAAGGCAGAGAACCAACAGCTTGTCACTGCCGACACACACATTAACACACATAATACACAGTATGGTTTTAACCCTGGATATGATGCTACAGTATAGAGCTCTCTCTCTCTCTCTCTCTCTCTCTCTCTCTCTCTCTCTCCGTCTTAAGGCCTGTCATGCTGCCAGAACTCGAAGGCTTCATTTAGAAACTCATTTGCATAAAAATTCTATGAAGCTTAATTTTCTCTTCCATTCATTTTACCTCCATAATTAGCCAGCGGGCTTCTCAAAAATAATGTGTGTAGACATAGCTGTGAGTGTGAGGGGGGTTACAGGTACAGCTCACTCGAAAGAGTTTGATCATGGGGGTTTATAAATGTGAACGCTTTAGGGTGTTGCATACGTTCATGGCCCAGAAAATATCTTTAATTATATATCAAAACTCACCGTCAATCAAGTTTATAGTAGTTTGTCAATCAAGCATGGAGTCCAGCAATATTCATGTTTGTCATTGGGAAAAAAGTCTACAGAAGCAAGAAAGAAAATTTTATGGCATCGACACTGCAATCGGCATTTCCGTGGTCAAGAACCGGTTCACTGTTTCACAAAGGTAAACCAAGAAGTGGTAGGCCAAAGAAAACGGAAGACAGAGAGCTGCAGAAACTTTTGGACGAATATGCGGCACAATCAACTTGAGAGCTGTCAAGACGTTCAAATATCGATCCTTCGACTGTTCTAAGGCGTCTGAAGGCAATGGGAAGGATTCTGAAAGTTGGTAGGTGCTTCCACGTGCACGTTCAGAGAGAAATATCACTCAGTGGCATAACACCTGCATTACAGGTGCATTACACCTTTATTACGAGTGGCTTGATCTTGGAGAAACATATGTATTAAATGTTACAGTGATCAATTGATCAAATGAATAGAAAAAAAACTAAATCAGTGTACTATGATCATCCAACGGCCATTCACAAGAGAAAATCATCCTCCTTCTGGCCAAAATTTCAGAAAAGTCGAGGATATATGAAATTGCACAGATGAATTAATTTCCATGAAACCCAAGTCTATATTTCGTGACGGTATTCATTCTTTGCCAGATAAATAGAAGGAAGTCATATAATCTAACATCAGTTACTTTGAAGACTAACTCTATGTATTATTTTAGTATTTTTTTTTTTAAAAGGCCACAAACTTATGCACCACACTAATAGAGAGAGAGAGAGATAGAGAGAGAGAGAGAGAGAGAGAGAGAGAGCGAGCGAGCTGCTGGAGAGAGTGGAGTCTGTGTATTGTCAGTGTTATTACACTATGCTTGTGGATAGCGTCGCTGTGCTGGAATCCAGTGGTGAAATACGAACCAAACACAGAGTGAAAACCAGAGCAAGAAACAGGCTCTGGGCCTATTTGTATATGTGTGTGTGCGTGTGCGTGTGTGTGTGTGTGTGTGTGTGCGTGCGTGTGTGTGAGTGTGCCTGTCAAGATGCTGCATAACCTCAGGTCACTTTCAAGCACATGTGATAAGATTCCATGACTCAAGGCTCCATAGCTGAAGCTTAACTCTCACACTCACAGTCTCGCTGTCATACACACACACACACACACACACACACAATGGTCAAATTACACTGTATAATTTATCAACCAAAAATTACATGTTTTAAATAAACCAGCATTACAGTGGCTAGAACTCATCCAACATTCACCCACAATGCCCAGAAATCTAATACTGCCTGGAGGCTTCAGAGTGTTTATAGAATTCGCAGGTCAAATGACTCAGTATAAGTTTGGGGAAAAATGTTATAAAACTGCCCAGTAATTGCACATTATTAAACCAGTTCTAACCGAGCTCTGGATTTGTTCAAAACTCAGTGTAGCCTGATCTGACATAATGGACGTGCCATCAGGCTATTTATTTTAATGAATCGCATTCACAAACAACAAATGCAAGCATACTCTTAGACATGGCAAAAAAAAAAAAAGTAAGGAATACATCAATGACCTCCAGGAAATTCAGGGGGAAAAAATGCATCCTAAGAAGAGCCAATATCTCTCTCTTTCCCTTTCATCTCTATAGCTGTATCGTTTGAGATGAAGCAGGAGGTCTGCTGCTCATGATGGACCTGCACACACACAGTCTGCTGCCATGAACACGCCTCATAATGCCCAGTGGTATTCTGACTATCTCACAATTTCTGTCTGAAAGTCTGAATATAGTGGCAAAGAGTGAATAATAGAAGAGTTCGTCCTACCTGCTCTGCCCTTCAAGATGTCTAGCTTCTCCATGACAATACTCATAGAGGAACTGAGAGTGAAGAATAGAGTGAGACACAGAGTGACAGAGAAGGAGGGACTACGGACCAAGCTTGCGCCATGAGACTGCTCCAGCTAGTTAAACATGAAGCAGGAGAGCAAAACAGAAGGGGAGTGAGGGAGGCATAAGAAAGTAAGAAAGAGGGATAAATTAGAGAACGAATGTGTGGAGAAGAGAGATGATGTTAGAGAAACAGGCTGACCAAGAAAACAGTCAAACTACCTAGAGGAAAAAGGAAACAGAGAGAGAGAGAGAGAGAGAGAGAGAGAGAGAGAGACTGTGTGTGTGTGTGTGTCTGTGTGTGTGAGAGGTGTTAGAAAGAAAGAGAGAGAGAGAGAGAGAGAGAGAGAGACTGTGTGAGTATGTGTGTGTGTGTGTGTGTGAGAGAGAGAGAGAGAGAGAGAGAGAGAGAGAGAGAGAGAGAGAGAGGTGGGGGTCTGGATTTGCTTCCTCCACTGTGGCAGAGTGAAAGGCAGGATACGTGAGCTCTGCGTGTTTGGGGCTGCCCTCCCCCTGCTCCATTATGACCACATTTCTCTTTCCAAACTCACACATGCCTTCCTAACCAACTGAGAGTGACTTATAACCCAACACACACACACACACACACACACACACACACACACACACACACACACACACACACTCTCTCTCTCTCGCTCAGTTGTATAGTCCCTACAGAATCTCTACCAAAGAGCCATCAGGAACCACAGCTGATGACCACGTTCAGCTGCAAACCAACACACACAGCCACATGTTCACACATCAGCTTCAGAAAGAGAGTGGGCAAAATGCCAGCGTGACTCAGCAGCTTTATCGGATCCGTGTGCCGTGCGAAACAGCAAGCCATCGCGGTGCTCACACAGCTTGCAGAAAGACAGAGCTAAATACCAGTGCATCATTGCATGCAGTAATGAGAATCCAGGTCCATACAGATTCAAACACACACACACACACACACACACACACACACTGATGTTAAATAAAGCTAAGATTTCCAAGGTCAAAACACACACACACACACGCACGCGAGATCGGGCTTATCTATTGCTGAAAACAACCAGACCCAAACAAGCCCTCTTTCATGCAAATCTGTCCACCTGCAAACTCGAATTTCATAACAAAACTGGCATTTCACACAATAAAATCATTGTCTCTCTGTCTCTGGGGTCTCGAACCACCTGAGAAGCACAGAGTTTCCTCACAACAACCTCAATCCACGGCAGCCAGTGTCATCTGAAAGCATCACGAGTAGAGGTGGGAAAGGTTCCGAAAACTCTCATGCCATATTCAGGCGTTATTTGGGTTCACAAAACAAATCCCATTAAAATTCCATGGAAAGAAACAAATCAAATAATTAAATTGCAACAAATAGTTGCAGTGACAATTATACATAATTAACAAGCTGTACAAACAGATGCAACTGAAAGTCATTAAAATACTACAAAACTATTGCGAAAGTATCCTCTGCAACAGAAAGGCAGATAAGAAATGCAAGTTAAAAATGCTTATGTTTTAGCTGTGTTGTGTTTGTTGTTGTTGTTGTTGTTTTAAATCAATGATAAATGGAGTCTGACGAATGTTTAGCGGTAATGTGTTCCAGATCTCTGGGGCACAGAAACAAAAGGCTGCTTCACCACTGTTTTTAATTTTCACACGTGGAATGTGGAGAAGGCTATAGCGATAGATGATCTCAAAGCACAGTCTGCAAGAGTGTAGGCTACTTTATCACACATTCCTACGGGTAAAGATTTAAAAACCAGTAATAAAATGTTATTTTCACTTCTAACGAAAACAGGCAGTCGGTGGAATGAAGCTAAAACTGGTTGAATATGAGCTCTCTCTTTCTAGTACACTTTCTAGTTCAGTAATATTGCTGAGTTTTGTAGCTTGCAAGCTGCAAGCTGTAGTTTGTGTGTTGTAATAGTGGGAATTATTTAAGTGGGGAAAAAAAGCACCTTGTAACTAAAGATAAAGGGTTATATGATAGAACGCATAAATCCAAAATTCGAGTCCAATATTGTACTTTGGCCAGATTTCCAGGTCTGTTCTACATCTTTTTTCTCTTTGTTTCATCATCATTTTCAATTACTGCTGTCTTTATTGAGTCCAAAAATGCTACTCATCCATTAAACAATGGACAGACAAGTGAGCAGCTTATCAAGACTAGTGACATCTTCTGGTGCTATATGTATAACTTTGATCCAGGGACTGTAATCTTATACAGTGGCGACATAATAAAAGTAAACAAACACGCCAAGTACAGAGCCCTGTGGTACACCACAGAAATATCATGTTTAAACTGACACATGTTCACCTAGAATAACAAAATATTTCCTTTCAGGTGAACTGGATCATGTTAAAGGTCCGCTATGTAGGATTCTGATGGTATCTATTAGCAGAAACGGAGTATATATTCCATAAAATATATTCCATAATATACTGTACGTTCATAAGTATGTTTTTATTAGTGCATAATTAGCTGTAACTACAAATAGTGTTTTCATAAGCTTAGAATGAGGCCTTTATATCTACATCAGGAGCGGGTCCAGCTCTATGGATCCGCCATGTTGCGCCGTTACAGTAGCCCAGAATGAGGGCAAAGCTCTAGAGAGCGCCTTCCTTGTAGCACAATCAGGAAGGAAGGACGGAAGGACGTCAAAAAAGAAGAAAGAAAGAAAGAAAGAAAGAAAGAAAGAAAGAAAGAAAGGCAAGAAGAAACAAGAGGATTTGTGTTTGCTGGT
>JAOVYU010000051.1:8535159-8549070 GCA_025674565.1 Synodontis membranacea
TGTTTGGGAATATGAGTTTTTGTACTGAATCAATAAGGCAGAATTCATAAAATGTAATTTATAACACTATTTGTATGCAAAATATAGGATGCCTAAGACTTTTGCACAATACTGTATGTGGACACCTGACCATCACACACATTCATGCCCATTCTGAAGCTATGGCTATTAACACGCTGTTGGCGATAGATCAGTTGACACTTAAATAAACTGCTAACAAGGGGCTGGCACACTTTCACCACGTGGGAATGAATAAAGTCATTTAATTTTCTCCATAATCCATGTACAATGAGCGACAGGTGCTTATCTTATCCTTCAGAACTAAATGTACCAAGCTTTACCTTTCCTTGTCACTGTGGTGGTCGGATCACTTTTACCTTTTAACTGAAAATGTAAATAGAATTTAAGGCTCATACCTGGACCTAAAGAACCACTCAGTGTGCCTTCAAGATATGACACATGCATCTTCTTAGATAAAGAACAAAGCATGTACCACCCCATTGACAAGGAAATCCAGTTCACTGCTTTTATGTCTGAGTGTAGCCTTTCATAACACTTTATTATTAAAAAAAAATCAACGTTTTATATTCTGCTATTAACATAAAATATACATGACTCTTAGGATATTTAACTAATTATTGGGGGTTTCATTTAAAAAAAAGGATCCTATACACAATTCCAGGTCCTTTGTCTCACTTTTTTCCTAAAAAGTCCACCACAGAAATGTTAATGTAGTTTAATTTGTTGACTGTTGGTTTCCTTGTGGTGTTTATAAAAGCAAAAATCCAAGAGACTGCTTTCTTGCCAGTTTTATAGTCCGCTCTTGTTGCTGTTGATTCATTTATGGCATTGAAAAGGATCCTCAGTCCTAATAAACAAGTTAATGAATCACACTTGCAGTGCAATTAAAAGAAACCACAGCTACTGAGAAAACTGTAAAGATTATAGGTGAGGAAAAGCAGTACTGTTCCACATATGGCCATAACAGACTAAAACACACAAAGCTATGAGGTGAAGAGGACACACACACTCGTGCACACACACTTATCCTTAGAATTTTATTTAAAAAAAAACAACAACAAAAAAAGGAATATTTACACTGCAATGCTAAAATCCACAGAAAAAAAATCTTAAATGGGGCAAAAGCATCAAACAGAATTAAACGTTTCTTGACCTGCATTCTTCATTCTCATCCCTCTATCCTTTCTGTCTATCTTCCAGTTTCTGCGAGCATGCTTGGGTGGAGCAGTTAGTTGTGTTTCTGGAGAGTATGAGTGCGTGTTGGCAACGTTACATGACAATGACTCCATTTCACCAGGGAACATTGAGAGGCATAACAATTAAAAATAATGCATAGAAAACAAAAACAAGTGAATATCTTTGACAACGAATTCAAACACTAAACATGTCCTCCGACTTGAACCGCGCTTCTGAAGTGGATCCATGACGATAACAATCGAAAACAAATCGCACTGAAGGTAAACGCACCAAATACCTGCATTAAAATTCTTTCCTGGCATATTTTAGCCTAAGAGTCTAGTATTGGCTAGGTCAGGTCTTGCTTTTCAATTCAAAAACATCAATGGAATTTTAAAAATATGATAAAACCCTGTGGAGTGTTCACTTTGTGACCCACTCTGATTACGGACTTCTCGCATGGGGCAACACTGGCCCGCTCATTTTCCCATTAAACAAAGTTCCTCGGAAACATTCGAGTAATGTTTTCCAAAGCTCCGCTCCGCTGATGGCTCCCACATACTGTCTTCATTAGGAGAGCAGGGTCTGATTTGGAAACATGAGCGTAGAGCCCACTGCTTAAACGACATTCTTCAGATTTCCTGTAAACAAGCAACAAAAATGGGAGAGAAAAATGAGAAAGAGGATAAAACTAGTTACTATAAAAAACAAACAAAAAAAAAAAAAAAACAATGAACATGATCATGATTTGTTTTAATGTTACACCAACAGTAGTGGAGTAGTCATGAACAGACACAAGTACTTATTTCAGTTCAAACAATCTCAGAGGAATTGTCCAGAGCTCTATACACTTTGACTGTTTTTAATGGGACTTTAGCTTAATCCAACGCAGTAGTCGCAATAAAAGATACACCAGTTCAGTCATGAAGTAGGTTAATAATACTTTTCAAGGTTACAGTGATGATCTGTTATTATAAAGATCATAAGGAAAGCAATTCTAGTTAATTACCAAGTCAACTAGCGGCACGTAGGCTGCAGTTGTTCTCGTCTTATCTCACACAGCTCACACAGACACTTTTTCAAAGTCAAAGTTCACACCTTGTCACAATGGAAATATCTGGTTTATTACATTTCCTGGGAAGGCAAAAAGGCATGCAAATATGAAGGCATGTAAATCGGAACTATTTGAGCCTCCTGTTTTGATTTGCATGACGCCTAACACGTGTTGAAAAGGACATCCCTGTTGCCCTGGATCGCAGACGTTTTCATAACATTATGCCTGTCTAAGCAATGAAAAGCAGCTAACGAAGCTAATATCTGTGTTAAAAAAAAGGGAAACACTTCCACATTTCGGACTGTGGAGCAACAGACGTGATTGACACATCCTGTTTCCCATTACTCACAAGTCATCTCTGTGTAAATTTTTCAGGCAGCTGTTTAAGAATATGTGACTTTATTGGTTACGCTTGAGAACACAAATTCCTTCAGCTTGGACGTAACATTGTGACAAGTGTTCAAAGTGTGCTAACTACACCCAGCATTAGCTAGCCCAGTTGGGCTTCTAGAACTGATGCATCTGAGCAAATTTCAGTTTAAAAAATTTTTTTTTGTCTCATCTGCCTTCTGAGCAGTACAAGGGTTTTGTGCCCTTTAGTTGTTTTCTTCATTGTAAGTACAGTACTTAATGGCTCATTCTGACTGTGGGAATAGAAAACCATGGAAAAATGGTTTCAGTTTTTCTTTTATTGCCTATATTATTTCCTGTTCATTTTGCAGTACATAGTACTCACACAGCCAACATTTCATTAGCCAGTCCTGCTGTTCTAGCTTATGCAAGGCCACAGTCAATAGGGATTTCAATTGCTCCAGCAATGCACTAACTGGGGGTAGTGAAACCAACCATGTGGTGTTTAAACACTTTTTTGATCTCTTCTCTTTCTCCCCTACCCAGTTCTCACATAGTGGAAGGCTCAGAATCTCATAAATGTTCCCCAGATGTGCTCGGAAACTGTGCTAATGCATAGGGGCAGAGGTCCAAGCCGTTTATTACCTGTGTTAATCAATCGCAGTTTTAAAAGAATTGTTTGGCTACAGTACTTCCAAACCCACTTAGTACCACAATAAATAGTTTGCCAAAATAGCACCAGAAGCATACTGTTTTGATATCACTATATATAGTGGTTTGCAATACCGGCCCCTTGGATGAATGAATAGCCTGTTTGCAGAGCATGTGGGCTAGTGGTTATCTCGTGCTGCCCTGCTGCGTGCACTAATCTCATGGGTTTATTTTCTGCTCCGCACTCCAGGAGATGGTATTTCACACCACCTCCGTGAACACAGCACACACAACATAAAATGAGATGATAAACAAAAACTTTAAATCCTGCCACAGCTAATTAAAATATGGTCTGGCTGATATAAGCAGGAGACTTCTGCAGCAGAGGGCGAATGACTTACGGATCTTTGATCTTCCAAGAAGTGGTCACTGGACAGCCAGATGGAATAACACAGAAGTTGGTAAAACCTGCACAAGCCAAAGTTTATTTATAATGCCTGAAATCACAGGCGAATTACAATGGTGTCACAATTCCACCTCCTCCCAAGCAACACCTTACACCATCCGCGAAGGGAAAAAATAAATAAATCACAAAAATATTTAGTGGAAGAATTGGAATGGAATGGAATGGAATAAACATTGGGAGGAGCAATAGTACACCACAAACTGCTAGGATCCAACCCTGACACCAACTCAACTGGCTTTCATTTACTCCATGAGCTCATTAAGCACACTCAACCAAATAATCCATTTCATTTTCTCCCTGACACAGCGTAGATTCCCCTGCCATGCCCAGCACTGGTCAAGCGGCAGTCCATTATTCTTTAGAAAAGCTCTCAGTCTTGTTTGAGGTTTCCAAGGGTGGAGAAGCTCAAACACTGGCATGTGATACTGCCAACCTACTCTTAGCAGGGACACAGAGGCCAGCTGTTACACCACATTCTGCTCGCCTGGCACTGGAGACGTGTGAGAATCCCGGGTCCATACACACATGGGGCGAACTGCAGGACCTGTACAAGGCTTTACAGTGTAACCACATCACTTAGCCAATCATGCTCTTTCACTAAGACTCAAGCAGTCAAACCTGTACATGTTTCTACTTTATCACCGAGGCACTGCAAACAGGAAAATCTCACTAATGCCTTTGTATTTGACACTTTTCATATGCTCCGTTTAAAGCCATCCAGATGGTCAGATCCTACAATCAATGTATGTATCTACAGACACTCTGGCTAATTCAAAGCAGCCACAAACAGTCTAAATAGAAAAGCGTATCTGACTAAAGACATAACATGGCAATGGTGCAGGGACCTGCCCCAGAACAGATCGAAGATCAGGACTCCTCTGTACTATGCACTGGTGACTGGTATAAATAGTAATAGCAGACTCACCCCAGATCTGTTCATATAGGATCTGCACAACATGCCATTTCTAAAGCTTAAGAAAGAAACTGGAAAGTCTGCAGCTTAAGCCCTTTTTAATTAGTCTCCGGTGGCATGGCAGGGAGGGAGCACAGCCACTACATTGTACACATACCACATGGGCACTAAATATAAGCAGAGGGTGGCACTGATGAAAATAGGCAATTTTTTTCCCCCCAATCTGAGTTTTCCTTTGCTTTCTACGGAACTAAAGTAGTAACTTCAACCACTGTAGACCCAGCTGTCTGAAATGTAAATCATACAACTTGAATGTTTCTACAACTTTGAGTTTCAGTTCTAAGATTTTTTAAACAAAGCTGAAAAGACAGCTTATCACTGTCTAAAGTGATTTCTCAAAATTCCTACAGTAACACAGAGGAGAGATTTGCAGTTTGGTCAGTTTTCTTGTAGGCTAAAAATAGCTGGGTCCATAACAGCGTCTATTCATGCGTAACATATAAACATATAAATAATTCTAGTCACAACACAGGACATGTGGTAATCCACTGCAGGTTCGTGAAGGTCAGCTGAAATTTTAAGGGTGCCTGTGACCTCTGTATGATCTTTAGCATAATGAGGAAGATCTAACATGTGGAGAGACATCATCCAGAGGTGAGCTCAGAGTGAGAGACAGAAATACAAAGGCATACAGTGTTCGGTTATAGATGAGTCAAAGGAAATCTATACTGAAGGTAAAGCGGCTGATGCTATCACGGTTGAAGCTAGGATTGTTCTTAAATTGATTTTTATAGGCATAGACAGCCTTTCATTTCCATTTACATGCGAGTTGAGTTTCAAAGCCTGAACCCAGGCTAAGTCCAGAGTGGTTTGATTCCAGTCAGGCTAGTCCCAAAGGGAGTGATGTGTTCAAGACAAAAGAGCAAGATGATGTTTGTCACCCATCTCTCTCTCTCTCTCTCTCTCTCTCTCTCTCTCTCTCTCTCTCTCGCTCTCTCTCTCACACACACACACACACACACACACACACACACACACACACATTCCGCTGGAGCACACATTCCTTTCTCACAAGTTAACCACACAGCAGTGGCTCAGTGGCTTGGTTATATACACCCAAAACACTCTTTCATGGAAACAGAAAATATCACTGTTTCAATCCTAAACACACACAACAACTATGCTGACCGTAAAGAAAGAAGAGGACAAAAGAGATTTAAAGAGAGTACCTACGTATTGCATAGCCTACTCTCTGTGGAGGTTTCTGTAGGATCTCACTAAGGATAAAGCCTTGTTTACTTCATGGGGACATCAAACCTAGATATTTTATTCATTTCCTTGATTGACTGACCCTCTTGGCAGTAATGGAGGGGTGGTCATGGTTAGTTCAGGAGATTTATAGGAGTGTAGAATAGGGCAGAAGATTTTTTTTTTTTTTTTGAGTCAGAAGGAACAGCTGAATGAATGAATGGCATATGGAAACCGGCATTACGCCATTCAACCGAGCATCAGCGACTGTCTACATAAACAGAGCAAATGTTCTGGACTTTATATCCAGTTCCTTTGAAGGGACTAAAGTAATTCCATCTGTAGAAATGGCATTACTCTGAGGTGTGCAGCAGGGGTGTAGCGTGGGTCCATAACAGTTGTGCTTGGTGAAGTTCTGGTTGTCATCACAGCAATTACCTTTGATAATGTTGATGACCCTCTCCAACTGCTGGCTCTCGTTGCGGTCGGGTCGGCAGCTTGGGCTTATCTCCAGAGTATAATCCGGACCGTATTCTGTAAAGAACTGCATGAGAAATAAAAACAACTTTTGCTCAGAAAGCAGAACATTCAATCTGAAAATCCACTTGCATGTTAACTCAATAAACTGTTATTTTGTTTCAGTATGACTGATCTGAAATTTTCACTCATGCTTTCCATGCTTCTCAAAGCAGTATAAATTCCTTAGGTCAATAACCCAGATACAACAGATACAAGTGTCTGCTTAGATTAATTTCAGTTCAAATTTAAATATAATCTGTGGCAAAACTAATAACTTATAAGAAAGTATAAAGAAAAAAAAACTAACAAACATTTTACTAATAAAATCTAGTCCTGGGCAAGGTTTAACTAAGCAATGGGTAGAAGTTGAGCAAACAATTCTCTAACGGGTACAGAGATTTATATTTTAGATATAAATCTTGTGGATTTCAACACCGGCCTTCTAACATGACTCTTTATTATTATTATTTTTAAAGATATCCCTCTGCACACACTGACACACAGAACCATGAACATGCATTCCAAATAGCCCATAGATGCCTGTGCTCTTTGTCATCTCACCCTGCGTCTGACCTCTTACTTTTGAAGGCCAGCCAATAAGCAGAAAAACTTTCCCTTATTGTGCAACTGCAACAGAATTCCAATTAAAGATCTATTGTGTTTTTCAAATGGAAACAGTATTGGCTGTCCAACAATACAGCTTGCCGTGCTGATGGGGTAATCTGACTGACATTGACCACTTTGTCTTGGAGATATATTTGGCATTTTTACTGGACTAGCAGCAGAGTGCGTTGTGTGTTAGTTCAACTCTGCTTTCAATTATCTTCTGCTTGTTTATCCGGCTTACCTCCGATCCCAAGGCGCTTCGACATGCAAGGGATTAAAGAACTCAACAATGCATATGTGCACGTGCACGCACACACAACACATGCACAAACATCCAAACACGTACGCTTTATATGTACAAATACACACAAAAAAATATTTCACAAGCACGTTCATTTACATATGCTGTATCCCCATTACGACTTCACACACACACACACACACACACACACACACACACACACACACACACACACACACACGCAGGCGCACACACACACACACACACACTCCTGCATTTTCCCATGGACTCAAGCTTTCCCATGTAGATCAAGCTGAGACAACTCTGTCCGCTTCACCGCTGGACTGTTTGGTTTGGACCACATCAAGACCACTTTGAAGAACAAGTCGAAGCACAACAAACGCACATAACGTTTGCAGTATTCTTGAGTGTGGGTTACATTTGGTGCATATTTGTATCCGTTATCATCATACTATATGCTTGATTTCTTCCCAAACTCGTACAGAGTACTTAAAAGTAAAAAGAAAAAAAAAAAAAAAAAAAAAGCTCCATGGCTTTCACCGAGAAAGGCCTGACAATGATAAAATCAGTCACCTGTATATATCTTAAAATTGAGAAAAGAAATTTTCAGAATGGAACCAGGACATAGGTTCACAAAACACAACAAAGGTCAAGTTTCTCATCTCAACAGGACAAGTCACACAGGAACAGCTATGGGAAACCCACACAGAACCCAAGAACAATACATTTAGCATAGAGGTCAAAACCCTGCTCACAATCTCATTGTCCCACATACACTTATGCAACACGAAAGCTGGTTTAAATATCAGCTCTTGGCTTTGGACCTCTAACCCTCGTGTCACAACACGAGGCCCGTTCTGTTACTAACTTCCTCTAGACTCGTTTCCTGCATTTATCCCACTCCAGGAATTGTGGGAGCCAGCCATTTCCCTAACGGGATGGCAGAGCTTTCCCAGCCACACAGTTCTGTGTGCTGATCTGAGGTCAGATGGTGAGCCTTTTCTATTGACAGATGTGAATGGATTTACATGTACAGTGGTGAGAGAAAGTTCGTGAACCCTTCGGAATTTTCTATGTTTCAATATAAACATGACCTGAAACATAATCCGATTTTCACACACAAGTCCTTAAAGGAGGTAATGAGAACCCATTTTAACAACTGACACAAAAATATTATATTTGGTCATTTATTTATTGAGGAAAATGTTCAAAATTTACATATCTCTGTGGTAACTGTTGATCAGTCCTGCACATTGGCTTGGAGGAATTTTAGTCCATTCCTCCATACAGAACAGCTTCAGCTCTGTGATGTTGGTGGGTTTCCTCACATGAACTGCTCGCTTCAGGTCATTCCACAATATTTCTTTCGGATTAAGGACTTTGACTGTCCGTCAATATTATTCTTTTAACGACTTGCTTGCTTAGGGTTGTTGACTTGCTGCGTGACTCACCTTCTCTTTTAGATTCAGGTCACAGACAGATGCCCTGATATTTTCCTTTAGAATTCCCCGGTATAATTCAGAATTCATTGATCCATTAATGATGGCAAGCCACCCTGGCCCCGATGCAGCAAAACAGAATCATGACACAACGATACTTCCACCTCCATGTTTCAAAACAGAAGGGATAAGGTTCTTAAGCTGGAATTCAGTGCTTTCCTTTCTTCAAACACAACTCTTCTCATTTAATCAAAAAGTTCTATTGTAGTCTCATCCATTCACAAATGTTTTTAAATAGGCTTCTGGCTTGTCCAATCCATCTTTAGCAAACTGTAGACGGGCAGCAAAGTTCTTTTTGGAGAGCAGTGGCTTTCTCCTTGCAACCCTGCCATGTACATAATTTTTGTTCAGTGTTCTCCTGATGGTGGACTCATGAATATTAACATTAGCCAATGTGAGAGTTTCCTTTAGTTGCTTAGATGGAACCCTGGGTTCCACTGAGACCTTGCAGATTATTACACTCCTTGCTCTTGGAGTGATCTTTGTTGGTCGACCACTCGTTGAGAGGGTAACAATGATCTCGAATCATTGTCTGACTGAGGACTGGTGGAGTTTTGTTTTGTAACTTTTTCTAGCCGGATGAGCATCAACAACTCTTTTTTACTATGAAATCTCTCTTGTTTATGCCATGATACACTTCCACAAACATGCACTGTGAACACTGGACTTTGGAAGATCACACCCGATTAATTCCATTAATTGAAAACAAGTGCCTCTAATTTCATCTTTAAATGGACTGCTTACACTAGAGCTTCACACAATTTTGCCAGTCACAGATATGCAACATTGAATCATTTTCCTCAGTAAAAAAAAAAATGACCATGTCTAATATTTTTGTTTCATTTTGTTAGTGTCATCTACTTTTAGAACTTTGAAAATGTGATTATGTTTAAGGTCATATTTAAGCAGAAGTATAGAAAATTCTAAAGGGTTCACAGACTTTCAAGAACCACTGTAACTGGTATTAAACACTGTACTGTACAGCCAATGTTTACAATGGAAACAAATACGTCAAACAAAAAGGTCTCGGAGCTGATAACAGGGGCGTGATCATCACAACGTGTCAAGCTTCGTCTCTCCAGGCGAGACAGGAAGGAGATTTAGAGAGTTTGTTCTGGACGTCTGTTTCTTACTGTCCTTTGTAGCTTTTCCTAGAATGACACATGTAAACATATCTGAATAACCTAAGCAACTTTGCTCCCTCATTCCTGTGCTGCTAATACCTCAATAATGTTTTAAGTAAATGAATAGTTATACAAACTAGAAAATCACTGAAAAACACAGGTGGTGGGGACAAGTAAAGATTAGCCAGCTGTAATTACAACACCGTTTACTTGAAAATGATCCAGTTTGTTATTCAGAATGGTCTAATGATTATCTCTGTACTCGCTTATCATAACACTGCAGTAGATTATAACTATTTCATTTAGTATCGCAATTTTGAATTCCCAATTCTGATACTGTAAGCTCCTGGCTATAAGGCCAATTACAGGTTTATATTTCTGAATTTGTTCAAATACATTATTGTTTCTATAGCAATGACATGCTCAGGGATTTAGAGGACACTGTTACGTGGTGGATACACTTTCTAAACATCAAAATTCATGTGCAGTTTTCGATATGGTGAGGTTTTCGGAGATTCAAAGGTTTTTGGAAGGAGCCCAAACACACAGAACTTCTTCAGTGAAGAGAACCCATTGCTTTTTGAGTTCTTGTTAACATGACAAGCTGCACTTGTCTCATTAACCAAAAAAAAAAATGAGGTAATGGTGCTATAAACTAAGTAAAAACAGGAACTAACTTGTTCCACGGTCATTCCATAACAATAACCGTTACTATAAACGAATATAAAGTATATGATGTCAATCAATAAAAAAATTACTAGTGTTGGCACATTGCTGGGCTTATAAGTAAAATAAAACATTTCAGGAGATGCCATTGTTGAATTATTTTCATACAACTGCATGTTCCATTGTCTTTTATTCTGCACAAATGAAATTCATCGCATACAGAAAGTGGAGGTATACAACATAAATCAATCTCTCTGAAAAAAAGGACTACATGGTGGAAAAAAAAATACACAGATCATCTTGCATTTGCAACAACAAATGCTTCAGAAATGCTTTAAGCGAATTAGCCTTTACACTTGACTGTAGAGTCGTGATGAAATGACACCACCATGTTTCAAAATCCTCATACCTTCCTGACTACAGGAAGATCAGAAAGAAACCTTTCTTCATTATTGTGCATTAGACCAGTTAAAATATGCTTTAAACTACTGTTGCACAATAAACTGTTTGTATTCTATGCACCCCCACATGTTCCAGATAAGTTTTCTGTGATTGTTTCGCTAAATTTGTAAAAAAGAAAAAAAAAAAAAATTCTTAGAAATGAATTCTAATCCATCATCTATTATTGGCTAATCTCTAACTGTGTCACATCAAGCATTGCCTGGTTTCCGTATGTTGATAGGCATATTAAAATACCAAAGTATTAGACATTTATATATGCTATTCTTTTCCAGCTGTACTTTTCTACTGAAATTGAAAAACAGGAAAATCAACCCACGTTTAAGGGGCAAACCCTCAGACAACGCAAAAACATCACGTCGTCTAGTCTTCCTGCCTTCCTCTGCAGCAGCACCTCTGCGTGGCTGTGTGTTTGTGTGAGTGTGAATTGGCATGTGTGCCACGGTACTGAGTGGAGACAGACTGGGAGGTGGAGGAGCAGCGTGACCGTCGCCAGAGTTTGGTGGAGCTCAGAAAAGACCAACCACCGACGGAGAATGCACGCAAGCACACAGACGCATGCACCACCACACGTACACAAAAATAAATGCCGAAATGTTAGAAGACATTATATAAGAGCTAAAAGAGGAGAGTGTGAGTCTCTTTATATCAGAAACCAAAATCCATGATGTGTTACTGCCATAACGTCCTCTTTAACTGCATTCCACTTATTCAACAGATCCAAATGTACCGCGAGGGTAAAACGGTCAAAAGGATTTCTTTGTATCTGCAGCTCTCACACTCTATTCACACCTAATTCTCTTCGCCTAAGAACCAGCACAAACACTAGAAAGTGCGGTCTCTTTTATTCTGCGAGCTCATCCCAGGAGGGCCAGACCCCCTCTTCCAAACATCATTCACATGGGACAGGAGTGCTTCTAATCCATTTAGCAATGTTTGACTAGCATAGCCACAGCTGTCCTCCAGTGTGTGTATGTGTGTGCTGCATGTATACAACCTCAGCTTGCACTTGCAAATGTATGGTCGCTGTATTAGTTTTCTGTATGAAGTCGACTCTTCAGTCTCATTAGAACACATGCTGTTTGTGTGCGTATGCGCGTGTCATCACACAATAGAGGGAAATGGTGCTGATTGTCCAGCTCCCGGTATCTAACACCCTCGAACTTGTGTCGGACTACTCCCAAACTCCCCACAAAGAGAATGCAGAGCAAGAGAGAGCAGGAGTGTGTGCCCGTATCTAGGAGAAAAGGAGAAAGTGTGTGTGTGTGAAGACAGATGGATACGGGAAAGCAAAGAAAACAGACAGAGAGGCTGAGTAATAGAGTGAGTATATGGTGAGGGGGAAGCACGGAGCTTGCTGTTTGTTATTTCACTGGGTTGTGCTGGGAACAGCTCAGCGGAAACGAGTAAAAACAAGGCCTAAAAAAAGAGGAGAGAGGATGTACACATGCAGACGGCCCACTGAACAGCCATGGCCGTTTCCACCCAGGGTCACAGCGGAGCGTATAACACCACGGGTAAAAAAAACATTATCTGCTTCTCCCACTTATCACTGATAAGGATAGATAAAGACAAAGGTTTATTTAATTTTGCCTGGGCAGTCAGTCAGCTGAGGCTTATTTTTAGACTGAACTGAGGAATGAGCCAATTTCCGCATTGAAAAATTGTGAAATTAACAAACATTTATACTTTCATCTTGTTCACATCTGAAGAATAATCAAATCATCTAAGCTTAAGTCTAGGGAACACAATATCAATCTGCACCTCTAAAGACACCCGCAAAGGGCAGAATCTTCAGGAGACTTACTGTATGCTCAAAATAAAATTATGAAGGATTTAATGCTCCAAAACTGAGGCCTTCTCAACAATTTTGCTTAAAGGAATCCAACCATATCCAACGTTGCCGCCTTCTGATATCCCTTCATCCGGTTGAAGGCGGAATAAAATGGAGCCAGGAAGAGTTTATGCTTGTTTTGTTACAGGCATAAACTGGCGAATTAAGATTTAAGACACTCAGAATGTACAAATTTTGTGAACTGAAAAGCAGACTTTTGTCCACATGGACTTTAAATCATAAAGTTTGTGTGAGAAAATGCTTCATCAAACTCATGAGCTACTGCCTAAAAAAAAAAAAAATAAAAAGGAAAAGAAAAGACAGTTCTGTCCTCGGCTGGGGTCTAGCTATATAACCCTCTGTTGGCCTTCCATTTGGTCATCTGCCTGTGTGAGTGTGTGAAGCTTGACTGCTTGAATGAAGCTGTTGTGTTCCCTACTTGAGTATCTCTGCCTCTTATTGTTTCCACTGTTGGCAGGGCAAAACATAGAAAGAGTTTCCAGCACGGAAAGAAAGACAAGTAAAGTAGGGTTCCATGCTCAAATAGTATTGGGCTTTCGGACAGTTCCTTAAACTTTACATCAGCTTTATGTCTTTATGTCTTTCTCTTTCACCAACTGTCCATCTGATCATCTTCTCTGGACTCATACTACAGCTAAAGAGTGATTTGTTTGGTTCGGATGGACACAATAGTGGCAGGGAGAGGGAGTGTGTGCATGTGCTGGGGGACTCTTGCTGTGATTTGAAAGACTGGAGGGAAAAAATAAAAGCGACTATGAGAAGGGGGGGTAGATGGGAAATGAGGAAAAGAGAGTGGAGTGTACAGTGTGTACCTCATATGCTGATGTTTAGACAGGCAGAGTCAGGGTTAAAGATAGTTTAGGCAAAGGAAGGTCACCTCAAACAGGAAAACGTTTACAGGGTTAAGGAATATTCCGATTCTGATTTATAACGAGAGGCTGGACTGTCCTAAAAGGACTAAGCATAAATATACTGAACAAAAATATAAACGCAACACTTTCGGTTTTGCTCCCATTTTGTATGAGCTGAACTCAAAGATCT
>JAOVYU010000051.1:8634236-8653946 GCA_025674565.1 Synodontis membranacea
CACACACACACACTCACACACA
This sequence comes from Synodontis membranacea, assembly GCA_025674565.1. NCBI lineage: Eukaryota > Metazoa > Chordata > Actinopteri > Siluriformes > Mochokidae > Synodontis > Synodontis membranacea. The sequence goes on from JAOVYU010000051.1 coordinate 8,634,259, forward strand.
CACACTCACACACACACACTCACACACACACACTCACACACACACACTCACACACACACACTCACACACACACTCACACACACACTCACACACACACACACACAAGCAACTTATGGGCATTTGTGAGCTCATGGCTTAGAAAGAATGCAGACAGTGCTTTCCTCAGTGTGTGCTACAGGGCACTACACTTAGCACCTCTTGGAGGAAGCACCTTCACCCAACCTTTTTGGTAAATGAAAGGGGAGAACTATCTAGTTGGTGGGAAATCACAAGTGACCAAATTGGATGAAAATTTGGGGGGGGGGGGGGGTTTTATGCAGTGATTCTGTATCTGCTATTCTGACCTCACAACCCTTGTCAATAATTATGCTTACTCTGAGATTCCATCTCCCTTTGTATACATTAGTTACCACTTCACTTCGTTTATGTTGGTTCAGACATCCTTGCAGGTTCACAAATCCCATGACCCCCCCCCCCACACACACAGGGGTTGGTCTAAAAACAGACAAGTCCTGTAGACAATGTGACACTGCTGGGCTGCCCAGTGTACAACAGAGCACTGGCAAGGACACCAAGTCCTTTCCCCTTCATTCAATTGAACCAATTCCTTGTATGTGTACATATATACATAGCCAATAAAGCTGACTCTCTCTCTCTGTCTGCCATTTCATTCTCTCCCACTCACTAAAAGGTAATAGATATTTTATTATTATATGACGTTCTGAATTGTTTCCGTGTAATTTAAAGCATCTGGTCTGTTGCATATGAGTGTTGTTGGTATGCCCCTCAGCTCCATACTGCCTGTGCTCATGGAAACTGGAGGTGAACTTTGCCCCAGATTCTTTACGCCCCCTAGCGGTGTTTTACAGGACAAACACTCATACCTCTACAACGCAACAAACACAAGCGGTTTTCCTGTCCTGTTCCTGTGCAACATTATTCTACGTAAATTACTAGAAATCTTATTAAGAGCACTCGTAAAAATAAAATAAAATAAAAATGATTCTGCTGGCACGTGAAGTTTTAATACATAAGCTTTCATGTTAACAGTAACGTGAACGGATCTTACCTCGGCACTGTGGCTAACATAAGGACGCAGGCTCTGCACAGCTACCCCAGCTCCTACCTGCCGCGGAGCCCTAATAAAACAACAACAATCACGTGACTTAATATCACTTATGGTTTTGTGTTTTGTTTTGTTTTGTTTTTTGTCGTCTGAATGTCTCCAAGATCACATTTATGCATGATAAAAGAGAGTCCATAAAGCTGCCGTAATGATAACTAAAGCTAAGCAGCTAAGTCACGGTCAACGTCACAGCAAAACAAGCTCACTAACGCCAAGAACAAGACAACAAATATGTGCATATATATATGTGTGTATATATATTTAATGAATAATAGCAATATCTGACTCACCCTGATAAGGACTGTGGTAGGCGAAGGACATTTTGAGTGACTTTACGTACCAGCATGATTAGCCTTAGCTCGTTAGCCTGGAAAAGAACACAGCATGAGTCAGAGTTTATTTACCTCCTCGACTGAGTCACTGTTAAAAAGACATTTAACTCAAACCGGAGTAAAAGAAAGAAACTTACAGACGACAACCTGAGCTTGAAAAGCTTTGGAGAGCTGGGTTTAAAAATATATATATTAATGATAATAATATCTCCTGTGGTATTTTTGTTGCACCTTAAATGTGTAATCTAAACCACAGCCCGGTCCAGCTGAAGCTATCAGATATAACCTATCGGTTCCCTCTCCTGCTTTTATATGACCTCACAGAACTGCTGTTGTACTGAGCAAAGGTGCAGCTGATTTATCTCAGTGGGCGGAGCCTAACCGTGACGCTGAACCGACACTGATCCCAGACCTGCTCTTATCTTGAACCGCCATCCAATCAAAATGCGAACGAATGAATGAATAAATAAATAAATAAATAAATAAAAACCTTTTTTTTTTTTTTCGTTTTTTTTTTTTTTTTTTTTTAATCAATATTTCATTTACTCATATAATTAAATAGGAGTATTTTGGATACGTAAAAAAAAAAATTCATTTAATTCTGGGCACATTTGAGCAGTAATGTTAGATACAACTGATCTATCATAAATGAAATCATAACGGAAAATATCATGCAGTGTTATACAAATAGTTTGTTTGGTTGTTTGTCACATCTGCAATATAAAATCTATCATCATCTATCACATTTTACAAATTACTCTGTAATAAGCTTTCAGGCATAATGCACATGAAAGCTGTGGTCATCTAAATAAATATTTTTATTTATTTATTTATTCTTTTGGTTATGGAAAAAAAATAAACAAATAATTTGGGGGAAAACGATGTTTCATGTATTTCTACCATTGTAAGTGTGGTTTACAAGGCTTAGAAAATAAACTAGGAAACGAGGAAAAACTTTTCAAGGACATGACGTAGGCCGAGTGGGCGGAGCTTGAATCCTTGAAGCCTGATTGGTGGTTGAGAATGGACATAAACAATGAAATAAACTTTCTGCTGAGTTTTAGTATTTTAATAGCTAGAGTTTAATAGCGGACATTTTATAGAATTTTCTTTTAATTAATAATGTGACCAAAAGCATTATTTCTACCTTTAGTGTCTTACTTTAAATTTCCCACAGAACCGAGACTTTTTCTTTTCTTTTTTTTTTAACTAATCCGATATAGTATGAAGTAATAATATTAGGTTCAAATAACATGCAGGTTTGGAACTGCCCCAGGGATTGGGGGCGTATTAGGGGGAATGGTTTGTAAGAAACTGTAGGAAATTATAAAAAGCAAGAGTCCCAAATGGCTGTGATTTCTTACCAAAGCGAAAAATGTAATGCACAATACGTCCAATAGGGGGCTACAGGGAGCCATTTTACTAAAACAATTGACTAAGTCTAAAAACAATCAGAAACAGGACCTCCTGTTATATGACCTTACATACAGGAGGGCAGAAACTCTCACAAACACTCACTTTAGAATATACTGTATATCTACCCCATTGCCCATTCTATCAAGTAATCCTACCTTTTTTTTTTTTATCAGACACAGTACTACTGTGATTTTTTTTTTTTTTTTTTATTTTACCTGATAAAATAGCCAGTGAGTGTAAACACATGGTAATACTTAATAAATTGTACCCAATAAATTATCAAGTGCGTGTACCTTTACAAAAAGGAAAAAAACTTATTTTATTATAAAAATTCTAAATGCCTACTTAGTTTTAACACGGCTTTTAAAACGTATAAAATATATCTTCTAAACTACTGGTCGTCCTTTGCATTCTACAAGCACACCACGGAGAGGGAAGAATATTCTAAAACACACTTTTAGACAGGACAGCTGCTATAAATGCAGTGAGTGACCGACCAGAGTATTAACAGTATAAAAAGTACCCCTTTCTCTATTGTACATAATAAGCGTATCTACAGCTGCCTCAACTCTTGCTGACGTCATCACGCAATGCTGAAGTGTGTAGGGTATCAGGTCCACTTACACCACAAGTGATTTGACATGAAGCAGATTTCCTCTTGATGACTGATTCATCCTAAATAACCAGTTGATCCTGATCAGGGTGGAGGTCCAACGGGGAACACTGGGCACGTGGTGAGAATACATACTGGATGAGATGCCAGTCTGCTCCAGGGAGCCATGTTACCATGTTAACCAGGCAACACAATAAGATAAAATGCTATTATGTAAAAATGGACATTCTAAATATAAATCTAAATATTATAGTGCAACTTTAAGTATTGGGTTTACATAAAGTCATGCAATGCCTAAAAAAAGTGACAAAGAACTGACTGTTGGTATTCTTATGCCTTTTGCGACAAGTCAAAATAGGCAAGCGAGTTATCGGTTAGGTCCAAAACTAGATCATACAATCTGTACATTTGGAAGAAAAAGCAAAAAAAACAAAAAAAAAAACAAAAACAAAGCAAGAGTATCAGTCCAGAAATGTTCTCTTCTATTACAAATTTATTTTGAGTAAGAAACACAAAAGTGACAACAAACAACATGGCACCCAAAGTGGCACTGTTCTATTCAATCTTCATTTAGCACCTGTATGCTTTGATTATATCCATATATTCATTCATACAAAAATGATTATGCTTGTCAGTCTACAAACAACAAATGAGTAGAAATGTGAAATACGTGAATTATAAAAACTGCCTGCGCAACCCATCATAAGTACCATTTTTGGCATTAACTCTCCCCACTGTACCACTGTCTACCACAACTCTATTCTGCCAACATCTGCAGCTGTTTTTGATGGTAAATGTTTCTGACCATGATTTCTCTTCAGTCAACTTTAGTCTACAGTACCAGAGAAAATGACCATTATAAAACTGTTTATTAAAAAACCTATATCAAACCCTGTTTCACATTAGTTTATCGTCATTTAATAAAGCATTTAACACACTGCAAAGGTGTATGGTAAAGAACAGACCTTCAGTACTAGTTGCCATAATGTTAGAACGCTTCCACCATATGTTTAAACTTTTCAGCTGTGGAAGGCCATGCTTGCAAGGATTTGAGAAAAATACAACTTACTAACACCACTTCATAGCTGCCTTGTCAAAAACATCCAGAATCCTATATAGAATTGATTTATTTTTTTTATTTCTGTAAAAAGAAAAATACTAGTTAAACTTTCTGCTTGTTGACTTCTGCGAAATCTGCATTATTTAAAAAACAGAAACACCCCTCTGCAGGTAGGTTATTCACAAACCCAAACACATATTTAGAGATCAAAAGAACTAGCATTTGGGCAGGATGAGTTCTGCCAAGGCAAATATTTTCATAGGATATAAAGAGGCCTCAGAGATTTTCCTATGTTAATCAGAGTATAGTGCTTCCTGCATAATTTGATACATATTTGCAGGAAAGAAGCGTCAGGAAATGTTTGGAGATGTTTTTAAAAAAAACAAACAAACATAAAAAACAGCGCAGTTAGGGAGGCTAGACCCGGTTGCATTCTGTTTTATGAGACTGAACTCACTTTAAAATTACTTGATGTGCTAAATCTGAGTTGTGCAAGACGTCCAGCTTTATACAGAAACCCTGTTCCTGCTGGCAAGGATAGATGCCAACTATAAAGCGCTACCCTGCAGCAATACCAAGTGTTACATCTCAGTCACTTACTGAATGAGGCTCACAGTTATTATATGATTAAGTCCCATAGAGGTTTCATTCATTCACTCAATCGCTCACTGGTTCACTCATCCATCCCACGCACAGACGCACACAGTTATCCTGTGTGAACTTTCCCTACATGACATCCACAAAGAACTCGCTGGGGTTTCCCATGGCCAAGTGGAAAGACTGCCTGGAGGCTGTGAGCTCAGGTGGGACAGATGCCAGGTCACGTGTAGGTGGTGCTCCAGGAGGTCCTCCAGGATTACTGGGTGGAGGCAGGCCTGGGTGTAGCGGTGTGCCAGCTGTCTGTGGATGAGGCGCTCCCAACGCTGGGTGTGGATGTGGGTGCTGTGGTACCATCATTACCATCATGGGGTTGTATGGAATGGGAATGCCAGGTGGGTATGGAGCGAGGTGAGGGGGCGGTGGCCGGTGATGTGAGCGCTGACTAGCATGACTGTGCTCACTTGGTGTGGCTGAGCCATGGTCCCTCCTTAGGCTACTACGCACTGAGTATTCAGATTCACTGCCGCTGCCCGAGCGCGAGTCAGCTCCACCCCCGTTGGGAGATTTGTCGTCACGGGTGCTGCCAGCCACAGTGCTGCCACTCTTACTGCCCCTCCTTCGCTCACCCTCACTCCGCGTGGAGCCACTGCTCCGACTCCCTGTAGACATGGAACAAGAAAAAGGAGAAACCATAAGTGATTAAAATGTATACATCCATACTTGTCAGGCAGCTCCTTTAAATATGCAGTATATCAAAATGCTGCAATACACTGAAACATCTGTGAAGTGATAAATACTTTTCTGTGACTCAAACTGAAAGATGGTCATAGCACTATTGATCTAATTTCACTAAACCAGTTGGCCAATAGTCAGCTCTTGATTGGCTGAAGCCAGTGTATTAGAATCAATGCCTGTATCTATGAGTGGACAGTATTTCACCATTTACTCAGATTGTGAGATTTTGAAGCCTTTTTTTTTTTTTTGTTTGAAATGGGAGCCTTCATCTTGTGAAAACTAGACCCAGAGTCTCCATAGTGAATACATTAATTAATGCAGTAGGGAAAATATAGTGGGATAAAAAATGTTTACTGCACCCAGCCACTAGAGGGCCTCACACATTTCGGCTTTACTTTTGAATCCCTAGTTGTAGATTAGAATAGAAAGTACAGATTCGGGGAAGAAATGGTTTCTCACCCTCACTGTGCTGGCTACCCGTGCTGCCAGGGGCGTAACTGTAGCTGGAGAGCTCGTGGTATGGAGGCGGCTGGCTCGAGTATGGGTGTGGGTACTGGTATGGGAATGAGTGGAGCAGGGGCCATGGCGCTGCCCCCGGTAATGGTAGAGGGGCCAGGGTGTCTTGGTCTGAAGCTCCACTAGAACCGTCGTTATCATTGAGGGACAGGTTGGCCATGTCTGAGAATTAAGAAGACAACAAGGATGAGAAAGAGAAATAAAAATTATCTGTAAGTATGCCATCGACATTATATGTACAGTGTTAACATTAAATATATTTCTCCGATTGATTTTTCTAGACAAACATACAAGTGTGATTATAGATTTAATATAACAGTGTTGTATTTCACAAAGAACATTATTTATGAAACAAAATTGTACTCACAGTTCTCACAGTCACTGAAGTCTCCAAAGATGTAGTAGCACTGCTCTGAAAAAGTGATCTTATTGACAGTATGTCTTATGAAACCAGCCTTCAAGAGGTTACTGGCATATTTACGGGCCTCTCTGCGGTCCTGAAAGCCCTCTATGTGATGGTAAAGCCACTCCACGACGTCCGAGCCTGCACATTCCATTTCGTTATTGTCTATTGGGCCCGTTAGATTGACCTTGCTTATCCAATCTAAACAAGTAATCTAATCCCATATAAACTAGTAAAGACCTCTTTTTTCATACGTAAATCAATTACACAGAAAACTATAATTCATAAGAATTAGCTAAGAATTCCTAGCTAATTAAAGAAAGGTTTATTCAAAACATATTGCTTACCCAGGAAGGCATTAGGGATAGTGATCTTTAGCCACATTCTGTCTCTCACTTCTAGACCTGACTCGGGAGAGGCCATAGCCTTCGCCACCGATGCCATATCAGAGTGAAGAGACAGGTTAAACTCATCAAAACCTACAGATAAATTACAAGAGTAGCACAAGAAAGACACGTGTAAAAAGCCATCAACTGTAAAGAAAAATCAATTAAAAAGTGTGGGGGAGGGTTGAACATACATAGAGAATAACTTAAAAAATAGTTTAGAATATCAGAGAATGAGAAGGAACTGACAAACTTTGACAAAAACAACCAACAGGAAAAGAGTTAAGGTACAGCTTATACATACGTTCAGTCTCAGTGACAGATGAGCTAGATGTGATTGTACTGCCTGGGTAAGGTGGGTAACCCGTCATGGCTACTGAATGACTGACCCAGGCTGCAGGGTCTATAGGTCGCACAGGCTCATCTGGCAAAAAGATTGAAACAAGAAACCTCTCACTTCATGTGTTATTTTTTTCTATGTGCTAAGAAATAAATGCAATCAACATGCAATATAAGGTAACCTGACCCTCACAAAATCACTTAACATAATGCAATGCTATTTTAAACTGAATTTGAAGTATCTCACTACGTGGGAGTGTAAAGTAGCCTTGAGGTGAGGGGTCCCAGCATTTAGCCACTGTCAGAGTGATGGGTCTGAAATACATTTAGGAACACATAAGCCATGTAACACTACACGTTCGTTTGTCTTCACTCACTCACAAAACGTAGATGCCTCACCCTGGTTTGTGTACAATCTCCCGTAGTACCCTGACTGCATCATCATTGCTCATGTTCTCAAAGTTTATATCATTCACCTGTGAAGAAAGTGTAAATCTTTCACTATAATGTCATACAAAAACATTACACAACTTTTAACAGCTATTTTTTAAACACACTAACACTGCGTAGGGCCTCTCTTTGTTCTCTAAACAGTATTCATTCTTCAAAGCATGGATTCCACAAGATGTTGGAAATATTCCTTTGAGATTCTGGTCCATGTTGACATGATTGCATCATGCAGTCTCTCAGATTTCTCAGGTACACTTTCATGCAACTTCTGTTCCATGACATCCCAAGGTGTTCTGTTCTATTCAGATCTGGTGAAGCCGGACTGGGAAGGCCACTGAAGAATGCTGAACTCATCGTCATGTTCATAAAACCAGACTGAGATGACTTTTGCTTTCCATGCTGGAAGCAGCCATTAAGAATTGCAGCCAAAAAGGGATGCATATAGACAGCAACAATACTTAAACAGGCTGTAGCAGTTATTGGTATTTTTTGGCCAAAAGTGTGCCAAGGAAACATTCCCAACACCATTACACCACCTCCATGAGCACTGCCCTGCTGCCACGTCACTGGTCGATTAGATAATTGCATGAAAGTGTTCGTGTTCCGGTGTTACTCAAGTGATCAGTGAGTGTACAAATGGGCTATATTTTGACATCACATGCATCTATCTGAAACCCATCCCTTTTTGTGTGTGTATAACCGAAACTCAAGCCACACGCTGTAACACAATCCCATGTTTTAAAGAAAATGAACTGATGAGGGATTAGTTAACTATTGGTAATTTTGTGTAATTCACACTTATTCCTGTTTTTCCAATATTCCATGCCCCTAATTCCCCTTTTCGCCCGTACACACCCACGCGCAATTCCTCTCTCACCTGAAGCAGCATGTCACCAGGCTCAATTCGCCCATCGGCAGCCACTGCTCCTCCCTTCATTATGGAACCAATATAGATGCCTCCATCGCCTCGCTCGTTACTCTGACCCACAATACTGATGCCCAGGAAATTATACTTCTCTGTTAAACACATACACAGACTAAATAAATACAAATAAATTAGAAAATAAACACGCTGCAGTTAGGTAAACAGTCAAGACATTTAAAGAAATGCAGCATTCGGATCTTTGACACACATACGTATTAAAGTAAACCTAAGATAATAGATTCATGAAACTAATCACGGATTTGCGCTAAGAGGAAATCCCCTGAATCTGAATGCACTGAAACATACTAACCCATGTTGAGAGTGACTGTGATGATGTTCAGAGACATAGTTGAGTCTGTTACACTACTGAAAGATGATGCCTGCAAGAAAGTAATTAGAATAATATGAAAACAGAAAAGCAAAAACTCAGATCCATGTGTTTGATGAGAAAAGTGTGCAATACCCTCTCCAGCCTTGGAGGTCGCTGTTTCCTGCGTCTGCGGTGGCGCTTTAGCAGTCTAGAGGCAGTACTCTGTTCTGTTGAACTACTAAACCTAAACACAACGTTAACCTCAGCATCAGGCACACAGAGGACAGAAACCAGAAACACCACAGCATTTAAAAGCTGTACAGTTCCCTAAGAAATATAACAGGGCATGCTTCAGCATTTCATTTACTCCCTCACAATCTGCCTCTAACCTGCTCATGGTGTCATCGTCGTCTGAATCACAGAAGCTGGTAGTTTCCAGTTCACTGCTCATCACTGTGGTGGCACTTTCGTAACCTGCCAAGTGCCTCTCCATACGTGACTGACCATTCATACGTGACCCTAAAGTAAAAATGTAAAAATCAGCGGGGGAAAATCATATCGGACTGAGATAGGTGTTTTAATATATTAAAACATATTCAGGTCAACAGTATATGTAATAAGAGACAAGTTAAACCTCACCATGCTCCATGCTCTCTCTGTGGCGAGGCCTCTCTCTCCTGAAGGACACGACAGACTCGGTCTCTGTCTGTTCATCCAGTGTCTCCACACTGCCTGCAGCGTTCGGACTGAAACACCAAGTAAACACACACGTGCATTCATTTCATGCCATGGAGTTTGCAACTTTACATAACATAAGTAAACTGTACAATGATCAAAGATGGTCCTACGGCTGCAAATATTTAGCAAAACATGGCAACACTGTTGTTAGTGTGTGAAGAGTTTGCTGTGCAGATCCGAGTAGTTAGAGATCAGAGTCAACAAACAAACCTGGTGATTAAAAGGAATAGTAAAGTTTAAAAAATAAATAAAATAATAATAATAATAATATTTCATATTTTTTAATTTACCCCAAATGTAGACAATCAGAAAGTACAGACAGAGTAAATCTCCCAAATTTTTGAAATATCCCAAAGTAAATGAGAGACATATGATTTGTTAGTAACATCATAGCTCTAGTCAAACTAAAGAAGAAAATAGCAGACACCAATCTGATTCTCACTGAAGTATTTCTTTGACACGATTACATTGGTCATGGTTTGGCTAATCTGCTGCTGTTGTGTCCTTGAGTAAGACACAGCCCAACCCAGTCTTATTCCCATAAGTGAGCATCTATTACTTATGCCTTTCTTTCACATTATGTTCATTGTGATGCCCGCTATAAAAACTGAAATAGATGAGCAATACATACATCACCACACATCTATATTTATACTTATAGCTATTTATTTCATTTTTGCCAAAGAGGCAAGTTGTGCCAGCAAGTTGTGTGGGCAAAGTGGCATACGGTGCTGCATAGTTGGAATAAATACATGTAAATATTGTACCTTCATTGCACAAACTTTAAATAACACTGTTGACTGAGATCATGATGCTGTGCCAGGTACAAATCCCTGGGTCAACACTATTAGAGGAAAAGGGTCTAAGAGAGGTTGAGAAGATGCCTACTGGAACGAGGGAGGTCTGGAGTCTCCGATGCCACCAGTCCTCTCAGCTGGAGGAGGGGGAAGAGGGGGAGGAGGAGGCGATGGCTGAGCTCGGACCTCCACCGGAGGCGGCGCGGGTTCTGCCGCAGGAACATCTGAGGACACAAGCTGGGGAAAAAAAAAAAAAAGACAATTAAGATAAACTAAATATACACAAGCAACAACATCAAACTCACAAAAAAACTAATTAAATGCTCAAATCCTGGTATATTATCAAGTATACTAGGGGTTGGCCTTAGACAAGAGTTAAGGACAGTAATGTCAGCTCATCCAGTTAGCACGGCAGCTTCTCGTTTCATTCTCACACTGTCAAAGCTCATGTTCGTGCTGGTTTATTAGGCAGAAACACAGTCATCTGTTTCAAGCAGATCAGTGAAAATTGGCCCTCGTAAATATATCATTTTAAAGTTAGAGGTGGAAGGTTGGCCTGTAGACCAGGAGGGAGATTTTAAAATCATAGCACTGAAAAATCATTTAAAATAGCAGTGAAAATATACAAAGGAAACTGATTTGTCCTAATACCTAACCTATTACACAGCTGTTGCATGTACAGCCTTATTTTTCATAGTTTTTTTTGGAATGTGCAACTTAGAAACCAGACAGCAGTACACTTTGGCAAAGAGTGCCAAGCAGAATCCTTCAAATGAATTTAATGTCAACCAAAGATAAACAAGCGAAATGAAGGAAGTAAAGGAAATGTAATCGGTAACCAGAGATGCATTTCTGCAAGAAAATTCACGTGAGATTGCTCCACAGGCCAAAAAAATAAATAAATAAAATTTAAAATGAGTGCGGCTCATGACAGATGGATGTGTGTGTTAGGCGAGTTGTTCTGAGATATGAAATGAAGTTTGGTGGCTCTCTGATGAAGCATGAGCGAGCCAGAGGCCTACGATTCCCAAAAACTCTTGTATGTGTCTACGGAGGAAAAAAAAGGGCAGGAAAATGAGAGAACGAGCGTGTCTTTCCAAAAGCTATATAGAAGCGTACTATTCGAGCGCAGGATAGACGAGCTGATGTTGGTTTGGGGTCAATATCTCGAAAACTGTGGGAAAGGTTACTTTCTGGTGAATAACATTAATGTGAGTGCTTGCGTAAATCTCCCTGAGTATCGAGCAGGTCAAGCTTTCCCGTTCATGCTGGCTGTGGCGACATTCATGCATAGGAGCTTGAGGCTCAGCTTAGGTGCTTTCTCACTATGAGAAATATATCTGATAAAATAATGTTTCTTAACCCTGTGAATAAGGTTATTGTGTGCGAAGCCACTTTCCACACGTCTGGTTTCAAATGAGCATTTATTAAAATGGAACTTTTAATTCCAAGCACAGTGCTCAAACATCTCACATTCAAACACATGCCAATTGAAAACAAAGACGTCTGAGAAACAGCACAGCTTGTGTTCTAGAATGGGTAAAGACTTTCTGCCATCAGGTTTTGTCAAAGGCACAAACGCAACAGGATTTTTTACATCATGATCAGCTCCTGGGAATTAACGGTCTGTCGAGCATTTTAGATGAGCAAAACATCACCCAGCTGTAAACAGATTTGAATGGAAAATAAATAAAATAGCATGCCTTTTTTTGTGTGTGACTTTCTCTCACCAGATTAGTTCAGGTCAGCCAGCTACCAGTGGTATTTGAATACGGGGGTGTGACGACAGGCAATGGCAAACAGGAAACATATTTTAAATTTCTTTAGTTCTTGTGAACACTGTTCTTCTAACCACATAACCTTTAAAGTGGGGTGGTGTATTTTTGAAATCAAGGTCATGACTGCAGTTTACACTTTCAGTGTTAGTTGTTTCAAGTAAATAGGCTTTTTTTTGCTTTTTTACTCCTTCCCCAAGTACAGTGATTTCTGTTTGTAGTACAGATATTATATAGATATTAGGCTGAAAATGCTGTCTTATTACTTCAGTTACTATCAGTTGCATAGATTTAAATCAGGCAGTTGAAGTGGTTTAGTGCACAAGTGTCATGTCTGCCCACTACCCCTTTCCAACCTCGTCCAGAAATCAAACATCGATTATTTAAATCCTAAATAGAAATGTGCACTGTCTTAACCAAAAATTTAATAAATGTAAATTATGGATTCTTTGTTATCCCCATTTCTTGAGTAAAGGTATAACACATTTTCTTTCTCTTGCCACAGACTTGTGTATTCTTGGCATGACTTTTATGACCTATACATAATGAATATACCGTGTGTATTACATTGGGCAAAGACATTTCATTTGACCCTTTAACCAAAGCATAAGTGTACACACTTATTGAGAAGTGAGAAATAACACAGACAGGGCTGCAGGTCACAAATATCCAGTGTCTCGGAATCTCCAAAAAAAATAATAACCAACAACAGATAAATCAGCCTTTCAGTAACTGTCAGCATACAAGAAATGACTTAATTTTGCCCGAGGCTGTAAGCTCTATTTAAAACTGCTACCACACTTCCTATTAGAATGATGAAAACATTATTATTTGCCATTATGTTAATCAACCGCCCCATTCTTTTCAAATGATTTGGGTCAAAAACATAAAATAAATCAGTTTACAGAGTTGATGAGAGGCTAAGGACCTTTAAAGAAGGGGAAAAAAGCAACACGCACTCACCAACTCTTTTAATAGGGTTAATGTATTCTGGCTATTGTGCACTCTCTCTCTCTCTCCAATGAACATGAAATATCCTGATGCTGGTATAGCGTTTCTGTCTCACTGGGTTTAGTTTCATCCAAGCCTTTTGATTTGAGAACAAGCTTTTCATTGGAAGCTTCTAGTCCAGGCTGGGTTTCAGTCTCGGTGCGAAAGGCTGAGACAAAAACGTAGAGCTCTTTAAGGTTAGACTGAGACACTAAAACATATGTGGGTTAAATGGTGTAATCTGCAGTGTTCCATTTACAATTATTCAGAATTACTGCTTATTTCGGGTAAAGTCTTCAAACTCAAATTTTACTATGAAATGCTCAGGAAAAACCAGCTGTGCTACATGCTGAAAAATTTTTAGCTGGTACATTATTACTCAGGGGCATTTGTTTGTAAGCATATGGTAAACTCTCTATTAACAGTAAATTTTGTAAGTGTCTAATGGGAAAGCCCGAATACAATAGAAACCAGAATACCAAGGAAATGCAGGAAAGACGATACAGCAGTGTCAGATACTTACCCAGGAAACCACTCGTCCATTGAAGCAGGGCAGCTTAGCATTGTCATCAGAAATCTCTTCCTTGACCACACTGGAAACAGAAGTACAGTGAGTAATCAGTAAAGGACTGATAACAACGATTATTATAACAATGATAATTGTTAAGTACAGTGAGTAATCAGTAAAGGATTGATAACGATTATTATAACAATGATATTGGGTTGGGTGGAATACTGCTCAATAAGGATCACTAATTGCATTTTTTTTTCAATGCAATAGCTTTAGCAAAGTTAGAATATTGGCCAGTACCCTACCCTGACATTAACTTCCAGTAACAGCATTCTGCAAGCTTTATAATGGCAAAAACAATTTTTTTTTTATTTCAACCTTTGTTTGCATGCATAACCTTGCTAAGTCAGTCAGTATGAACTGCAGTCATAACATGCAGTTCCTGAGCAAAACTAATTAACCGATTACTCAGACTGGCCAATCACAGTGACGCTAGCCATCGTGGGCATCTGTGAACTCATATATGCGGAAGAGTGCAGACGGCATATTCTTCGGAGTTTTATGCTGTCCTGTGATGCCAAGCATGAGTAGCATTTCAAAAGGTTGCAATTGGCTGGCATTATGTGCCTCAGATGAAGCATGTTAGCCTTCAACCTCTGCTGATGGTAACTGTCAAATGATGGGTAAGATCAGGCTGATGGTTGGAAAGTATTAGGTGATTAGGGGAGAAATGCGGGAGCCTTTAAAATGGGGTCATTGGGGTCACAGAGAACCCCTGCTCTAAGGGGAAACGTGCATCCAAATTACGTCAGTACAATACCTCTGCACAGCATAAGAGTTGCTGGCCTTATCTCTAATTTTGCACCTGTCTGTAAAACATCTTTTAAAACTTTGCTGAAAATGGCCACCACCAGAGAGAATCTTCAATGATTATTGTGCCTGTGCTTACATGTATAAAATGTAAGGTCTATATGCATCAATAATCTGATTGATTATTGATGCCCCCTCCCCATTTTTCACCAATTTAATCATTTTGCAAATTCCCACCCACCAGCCAGCTCTCCCATGAGGATAAGGGCTAACATGTACCTCAAGCCAGCCAATGCATCTTTTCTAAATGCTGCTCACGCAATGCCACAGAACAATGCATCAGAATTGGAGGAAAGCGCCACCTCTGCAGCATACAGCTGGAGTGAGAAGTTTACATACACAGACATGAATGTCATCATGAACATGAATGTCATGGCAATAATGGACTTTCAATGAATTCTTTGAGCTGTTCTTTTCTGACAGAATCATTGTACAACAGGTGTCTTTAACAGAAAAAAAGAACCTTGGTATACAAGTTTTGATTTATTTTGGGTTTTCTGCCATCAACACAGGGTCAAAATTATGTGTTTTGGACAGTAGACTCTCAGTCCATGGCGATGTAAAAGGGTGACAGTTCGGATCTTCCTAAGGCACAGTGGCTACACATCCAATAACTTAGCAATTATGTACAATTATTTGAACTGATGATCTTGGAATCTGCAGTTGTTTATAAATGGCTCCAAGAGACATTCCTGAGTTGTGTAAATCTATTACACTCTTTCTCAGATCTGCCCTGAGATCACTGAACTTTTCCATTGTACTCCATGTTGGTCAATTCAATGAGTGCTGTCAAACAAACCCTTTTTATGTTGCGCACAGAGACTGCCAGCTGTAGTCACTCATGACCACTAGCATGAACTTAAGAGGCCATGGCAAGTTAATATACCTTATGGAACGTTCAGCCGCACTGAATTAATAATTTAAGTGGATGTACGCACAGTGCCATCCACAATTACTGGAACTCCTTGTGAAGATTAGTTTAAAAGGGTTAGGGGGAAAAAATCCACCTTTTGGTGAAGAAGTTTCATCTCACACTGAAATAATGAGGAAAATTCAACCTTTAATTGAAATAAATTTATTTAGAGAAAAACAGATCCCTCATCAAGAAATAATTCTTTTCAACAAAAACCCATGCCACAGTTATTGTCATTTCTGCATTTATTACTTTGTACAACCTCCCTCTGCAAATAAAACACCAATGAGTTTTCTCATATAACATGTAAGAAGGTTGGAGAATACAGAGCAGGACATCTGAGACCATTCCTCTTTACAGAATCTCTCCACATCATCCAGGGTCCTAGGCCTTCTCTTGTGTACGGTCCTCTTCAGCTTACCAAACAGGATTTCAATGAGGTTCAGATCAGGGGACTGAGATGGTCATGGCAGAAGCTTGATTCTGTGGTCAGTTAACAATTTTTGGGTTTATTTGGACATTTGCTAATTTTGATTTAAATTGATCTTGGTATTTCATGATGTCATGTACCCTAACAATGTCCCCAGGATCTCTGGAGGAAAAACAGCAACAAAATAACAGAACATCCACAATTTCACAGCTGAAATAAGATTCACTTCATTATAGCCATCCTTTTTTTTTTTATTTGCCAAACCCACTTGCCAAAAAGGTTCGTTTTTGTTTCATCAGACGATAAAACATTGTTCCAGACAGTTGTAGTAGCATTTCTCAGACTCCATGCACTTACCCTTGTGGTTAACTGTCAAATAAAAGTAGGCATGGAGGTGGCATCTGACGGTGCTCTTGGAGACTCAGTAACCCCAATATTTTACTTTTACTTGTAAATCACCAACAGTGATCTTTGGGTTTTTTTTGTTTTTTTTTGCTTCTCTTGCCATCCTCACTGTATTTGGGGGCAAAAGAAACATGGGTCTTCTTCCAGGCAAATTTGTAACAGTTCCATTGATGTCCAATTTTTTAGTATTGCAGAAACAGTACAAATTTGCCATTTTCAGGTGAGTAGCTATTTTTTAAAACCATTCCCTGAGCGAAGATCAGCACAATTCTCCTTCATTTGGTTTGTGTTTTCTGTTATCTTCCCCATGTTGATGGATGACTAAGGGAATTTGGCCTCTGTAACACCTTATATTTTTACCCCAGTTAATCAGGAAGTCACCGATTACAGCTTGAAGATTCCTACGCACTCCAGTTAACTCAACTGAATGTGCAATTTAAATGGGAAACATGTTTCAGTTAATTTGTATTCACAATCATTTCCAGAGGTGCCAATAATTGAGGCACATGTTTTTTGTTGAAAATAATTATTTCTTGATGAGAGATTTGTTTTTCTCTGAATAATTTTTTTTTAATTAAAGGTTGGATTTTTCTAATTCATTTAGTGTAAGATGAAGCTACTTCACCACAAGGTGGACTTTTTTCTAACCCTTTTTACTAATCTTTACAAGTGGTGCCAGTAATCATGGAGGGCACTGTAGATTTCTGACATTTCAGAAAACCCAAAATAAATCATTCTCCCACAGAAAAGGATAGCTGAAAAAAGTCAGCGAAAGTCCAATATTGCCATGACATCAATGTGCATGATGACATTCATGTTTGTGACTGTAAATTTCTAACCATTACTATACATGAGCTCACTGGTTTACTTGTGTGATTGGTTAGTGTCACTGTGATTGACATGGGTAACACCATACCACACACAGAGTGTGCACAGCTAGTTTTTCTCCCTAGACTCCCAGGCATGGATTGTTATGGAATAATCAGGATTCAAACTCATTATCTCCCAACAACAGGCCAACTGCTGTCCATGCTTATGCAAAAACCTTTGCTGACATTTTTCCAACCTGCATATAAATCCTATAATACATGCAGTATGTGCACTTCTCTCTCCCACATCCATTCAGGGCATGTTCCTGCCTTGCATTCACAGTGCTCCTCAGGTCGGTTATGGTTCACTGCGTCCCTGACCAGGATGAAGCAGTTATTTAAGAAAACTGATGAATGAATGCAAAAATGCTTAAAGCATAACAATTTTACAAACAACTGAATCATGAAATGTTAAAAATAATTTATACATAAAACCTGATAGACACACAGTAACTGGACTGGTAACAGCTTTAAGCCTACATACGATCAACACAGCGTGTTCACGTGAATGAATACTAAATAATCGGGTAAATTTTCAGATCAGATAATGATCAGATTATTGATATGTACATCCACTACAAGATTTTTTTTGGGGGGGGGGGGGGTGTAGATGATGTACACTATACAGACATAACTTTATGGACAACTGTTTTTTTTTAACATCTCATTCCATTCATTTTTATAAACCTCTTTTGCTGTTAAAATAACCTCTTATGGCTTAAGGTATTTATCCATTCAGCCATAAAGTCAGGCACTGATATCAGGCAACGAGGACTGATATTCGAGTTCATCTTAAAGGTGTTCTGTGGGGTTGATGTCAGGGCTCTGTGCAGGACACTCAACATCTTCCACTCCAACCTTTAGAAAACTTGTCTCCATGGAGCTCACAGTGTACATTGGAGCATTGTCCCATGTTTGGTCTCCTTAGTTCCAGTAAAGGAAATTCTTAATGCTACAGCGTACAAAGACATTCTAGACACTTGTGTCCTTCTAAAGGTATGGCAAAGGTTTGGGGAACCACATATTAGCATGAGGAGTAGATGTCCACAAACATTTGTCCATATAGTGTATCAAAACTAACAGCTAATGATGATAGCACACTCGTGTGTGGGTTTTGTTTATATTTAGAATACAAATTGTTGATTTGTATAACTTGAAGGAGTCAGTGCATTGTGCCAATGTGTATAATTCACTCTGGCTACACTAAAGGCTTCCACTAGGATTAAAAAAATATTCTCAATCACTAACAATGATATATGGATCATGTTTTTGATAAAGAATAAAACCGCACCGTTTGCTCTTCTTCAGTAGGAGCATCAGTGTGCGAAAGCATGTGCACTGAATCCAGACATTACCGCACTGACATAGTGTTCAGCCTGTTGCTAATCAAATTACACCCACGCACGAATAAGGATGTTTTCATCATGCACACGTGAGGGCAGACCGACAAATGAGCGACTGCAGTATTTAGCATGCTCTCACGTAAAGGGTTTAAAATCAAATTCTGAAGTGTCACTAACAACTTCAAAATGAGCTTTGTTTAGTTTAAAAGGAAGATAAAGCTGTAGACCGAGGCTGGTGCCGCATTCCTCCCAGCGCACGGCAGCCTAATTTAATCCGCAACAGTCGATTTCTCGCAGCATGTTAGAATTCTTCGAAGCAACAATGATGTGACTGACCACTGTTTAAAAAAAAATGCTAATGAGACTTATCTGGACCTGTGGAACATGCTCTAAAAAGTTGGATATAATGAAATAATTCAGAAAAAAAACTCTTAATATATTACTTTGACATTGCTATTCTCAGAGACGAGGTCCAAGTGTTACCCCCCCCCCAAAAAAAAAAAAAAAAAAAAAAAAATTTAACAAATTTTCCTCAAGAGTGTTCTTTTCATATAAAATATTTAATTTATACCCTGATCTTAGTCACAAAAGGTTCTGATCTCTCATACTCTCAGAGCTCAATGCACTCCAGTATACTGGGTAAATCTAGGTTACGGTATACGGTGGTGCAAAAATAGACTGAGGCACAAGAGAATGTGGGAACAGAGATATGCATCAAAGAAAGAGAGAGAGAGAGAGAGAGAGAGAGAGAGAGAGAGAATGAGAGAGAGAGAGAGAGAGAGAGAGAGAGAGAGAGAAAGAGAGAGAGAGAGAGAGAGAGAGAGAGAGAGAGAGAG